>BFEA01000044.1:3763732-3782214 GCA_003427395.1 Chara braunii
CTCTCTCTCTCTCTCTCTCTCTCTTGCTCTCTCTCTGTGCATGAAGATCTTGACTCTGCTGGATACATCCGCTACTAAGCTCTACCTCCTACTACTAGCTGTGCGGCTATGGCCGCCTTCCTTCCTCAGCACAGCGCTGCCCAGCCAGGGCTCTAGCACTTGCCACTCGCAGTCAGCGCGCAAGCGCTCAGCAGCACTTCCAGACTTCTTGCGAATGAGCAATCTGTTGGAAATGAGGCTGGCCAGTCCCTATATTGACTTGGAGTGAGCCTTGACTCGTCCCAGCCTCTGCTTCTCTTGGCTTGACTGGACCCCATACCGGCTGCCCGTGGCCTGCTTCTTCCGGAATGTTGAGGCCCGGTACGTCCCGGAGTTTTCCTTGGTGTAATGCTGCTTTTGGGTCTGTGGGCCGTGACCTTTGACTCTGGGGCGTGACCCTTGTCAATGGGATATGACTTTTGACTGTAAGACGTGACTTTTGCCTATGGGATGTGACTTTTGCCTCTGGGATGTGACTGTTGACCGGGTTCCTGTTGGAAGTGACCTCTGGGGTACCCGACGTAATCTTTCTGAATGTGGCCGACCTGGCCTCTTTTGGCTTGGGGACTTCGACCCTGAGATTCGAATTTGGGGTCTGCATTACGAAATGCCTTTCATCTTTCTGCTATTCCCAAAATGTCGTTATTGTATTGTTGTAACTAGCTCCAGCTGCTAACTGCTCTTGTTGCTGCTTGGCATCATTGCTGGTGACACGAAACTCCGTTTTTGGGGATTGGTGCTGAAAACGGTGTCGCTCTGCTTGAACAGAAAATGCGCGGTGATGATGATCTTTCAAACCTTACAGAAGGTTAGTTATGGCTTCCCCTCAGGCTCTCACTTAACTTCTCGCTAACCCACCCCCACGTCTCCGTCCTCCCTCTACCCTCCTCGTTTCCTTAAGGAAACACAACAGTTTCTGAAAACTTAGCCCAGGGACCAACTGTTCTCACTGTAAGTCCTTCAAAAAGAATGACTGCCTTGAGATATCATCATTGAACTGATCCGCCCCAGGTAATTCAGAATGATTTCGTTCTGTTCATCTGACAGTATCTGGATTCGAACTTGGGTCTGTATCTCAACAGTTCATGGGCTAGCCCTGTTGCTTCTCGCTGTAATTCCTAACCTCCTAGAGAATAAGGAACATTTGGTAGTTTTCTCTGTCTGTGTGCTTATTTTGACAGCTGTTTTATGTGCTGCCCTCCCCTTCTGCTGACACAGCTAATTCCTGTGAGCAGTGTTGATTTGTTTCCATTTTCCTTATTTAATGCTTGGATTGCGTTAAGTAGTGTGGTAAGAATGCAGGCAACACCTATCTCAGTTGGAACGATATGAACTGTTGAAATAAAGACCCCAGTTTGAATCGATTCAATCAAAATAATTCTTCATTACCTCAAAAGAACAACAACAAAAAGAGAATGCAGGCGACACTGCAACGTGTAATTTATATTTGGATGAGGAGAATGTGGTGGAAGTGGCGCGGAAGCCAGAGGAAGGTAGGACTACCCTCATCCGTGGTGCTCCCTGCTCCTCCACTTAAGTGATTCCTGTGCATGATTGTTTTGCTTGGTGGTCATCTGTTTCCAGCTTGCCTTATGCTTGGATAGCATAAGTAATGCTGTGATAACTCAGACAACGTGTAACAAACGGATGGGTACGGGAGGTGTTGATGTCAGTAGCAAGCAAGCTGAAGGCATAGGGGAAGCAGGCAAGGAGCGTCATGCCCCGTGCAGCCCTTATGGCATTTAGTCAGCTGCGAGTATTTGTCAATTACCACGAAGTTTCGTCTCCACTCAAAACTTAGTCCCAGTTGAAGAGTAACCGGAAATAAAGGAGAAGGGTATGGGGAAAGAAAAAAGTGATAAAAAAGATAGTAGCAAGCAATAAAGATTTTTGTGATGTATTTGTTCAATTACTACGAAGTTCCGCCTCCACTGGCAACTTGGTCCCATTTGAAGAGTAACCGAAAATAAAGGAGACGGATATGGGGAAAGAAAAAGTGATAAAAAAGAGAGTGTAATGAATCCAGTCTCGTCATCCAATCATGTCGCAGGTAACAATGTCGCGCAGTGTCGTGAAATAATCAAATCCAATAAGTCCGTCAGTTCGAAGTCATTGAAGTACATGTTTCTTCATTACCACGTGTAAAGTCTCAAAGTCCACAGTATCCAGAAGAGAGAGGAGGGGAGAATAGACAGTTGGAAGGAGAAGTGTAACACAGCAATTAAGCCCCTCTTCTCCTTCAGGCTCCCCACCTCTGCCACGTCAGCAATCTGCACTCAGTGTGCCACATCACCATTCCGCACTCAATGTGCCACATCAGCATTCCGCACTCAATGTGCCACATCAGCATTCCGCACTCAATGTGCCACATCAGCATTCTGCACCCAATTTGCCACGTCAGCGTTCGGCACTCCATGTGCCACGTCAACAATCTGAAATCAAGGAGACAAGTGGACGGTTGTGGAAGCAGGCCTCGCAGATAAGCAATCCTCCAACAGCGAGCAGAATCGGCAGCCGCTTCACATCTGAAGAAACCAGGTACGTACGCACGAGAACTCACATCACGCACACTCTCTCTCTCCCTCTCCTTGTTCCCTCGCCGTCATCTATGATCGCGGTTGTGGCCACCCTCTCCCTCTCTCTACAGTACGATATCTGGCCGGCGCCCACGAAGCAGCCTGGCGCCAGCACTCCCTCTCAAGTCTCACGTGCAGCATTGTAGCCACAAGCAACTCGCAAGACTGAATGTCCAAGCAGTGGCGAGGTCAACTTAATATAGTGTTGACCCGCATGTCCATGGTCAGCGTCGATCCATGTGAGGGCCCGGATCTTCCAATGTGTCCCAGTTTGGTTCTGGACTCCTTGAGGCTCCTTGAGGCCTGAATCTTCCTGAACCTGCAGACCACTGTTAGATCATTCCAGATCGATGGCCAGGAAAATCTTCTGTGCTGACTTTGACTTCTCGGATTTGGGCCTGGGTCCACAAGCTGACTGTTGACTTTTCGGTCAACTGTTGGCCTGGGCCTTTTCTGAGGCCTGTTTGACCTCTCTATTGTCAAGCCTGGCCGTTCGTGCTTGTCTGCGGGCGCGGCAAGGACCCAGCGGCTAAATTTGGCACACAAGTTACAGCATTCCATCCGGCCCGATTTAGAGTTTCATCACAAAAATTTCTTTTCAGGCTTGGATTCTTGAACTCCGCTCGTATGCGGAGACAATATCAGGAGCAGTAGGTAAGAGTACTCTTCTACTAAACCAGCGAGCTTCAGACAGCGGTTGATTAGAAAAGTTTACCTTAGAGTGCTTCAGAGGTCTTCCTCGAGCTCCACTGGAGAAAAACCATGTTCAATGATTTTCTCCACTTTATACCCGCCATCCATTGAAGGAGGAATGAAGATGGTCTATTCAAGAATTCCTGTCCTGCAGCGTAGGATAGCAACTTAGATGCGTGGAAGACTGGGTAGGTCTTTAGATGAGGGGGAATGCCAATGCGGTAGGATGGTCCACTGGCGTCCCCTTTTACTTTTACGTACTTCCCAGGGTCCATAGTAAACGTGTAGCAGTTTTTGTGAGAATTTTTCCTCGTAACTCGTCAGGCTCATAATCTGAATGTTGAAGTGAGAATTCGTTAAATTTTACCCAAACCATATCTCCTTCTTGGAATTGTGCAGGCCTTCGATGTTTGTTTGCCTATTATATCATTTTCTCTTGGCCTTTCTTTATATTCTGTTTTGCTTTCTGAATGTCTTGCTCACAGAGAACCGCAAACTCTCGGGTTCCTGGGGCCAGCTTTTGGATTTGATCTCTTGTTAGGGAGTTAATTGGTCTGAGAGGTTGCCGACTTTAATGCAGTGCATTCGGTGTACGTCTTGTAGAAGTGTGTACACTATTATTTTATGCACTTGCAATCTTGGGAAGGTTCTCATGCCAATCAATCTCATCGGGTTGTGCATACATGCGTAGGAGCTGTTGGCACAACTTGTTCATTTGTTCAGTTTGGCCGTTAGTCTTAGGATGTCGTCGTGAAGACATAGGCAATTTGGTGTTGTAAGCTTCCATTAGTTTTTGGCATTGCTCGCTTGTATATCACACATTTGTGTCAGGTACAATAGTCTTGGGAATTCCATTTTCAGAAACCCATCGCATTTGAAATTATTGAGTTACAAGCTCAGTTCTTGCTTCAACGGGCAAGGAATAAACATAGTGTACTTAGAGAATCGATCCACGATTACCATTACCTGACTGTTTTCATTTCGACTCTTCGTTAGGCTCATGAAGTCGATGGAAATAGACTCACTTGGTCTTTTGGGAATTGGTAGTGGTCTCATTTGTCCCAAGGGACTCTTATGGGATGGCTTGTTGTGCTGGCACGCAAGGCGTAAGCGTGTCATTATTCATTCCTTGCCAAATAAAATGTTCTCGGACATTGGCAAAAGTTTTTTTAAACCCAAAGTGTCCTTCAGTATCAAGGCACTCTCCGAGAATTAAACTCTTTATAGGTTCATCATGCGGAACACAAATTCTTTGTTTATTACCATCAATGAAGAAAAGTATGCCATCAGCTATACGATAATCAGGGAAACGTTCTGGATTAAATTTTAGACTGTCTATAATAGGTCGCCAAATTTGGTCAGTGGCGTGTCCTTTTCTAATTTTATCCTTCAGTCTATTTCCAATGTCTAAGTAGGTAACAATGGTTCCAAAGAAGTCGCTTCTTCTTGAGAGAGCGTCAACCACCACATTGTACTTTCTTTTTATACTTTTCAGCTCAAAGTCATATGTGTCAATGACAGTTGACCATCTAGCAAGCTTATCAGTGAGACGAGGGTGTGTCTTGAGCCACTTCAGAGTTTCATGATCAGAGTAAACTTTGAAGTGCCTACCGGTCAATCCCTTATAGCAGCAATTTTCTTTTCTTCGGGTCTCAACCTATCTTCATTCACAATGTATCCTAGGTACAAAACTTCAGACTTTGCGAATTCGAGCTTCGTAGAGTTTCAGCTCAAAGTTACCTTCACTGAGTGTTTGTAGGATCATATGTAGATGTTTGTCGTGATCTTCCAGCGTTTTGCTGAATACAAGAATGTCGTCGAGATATACAACCACGAATTGATCCAACCAATCTCTAAATAGTTTCATTAACCTCTGAAAGGTCGCAGGTGCATTAGTCAACCCAAACGACATTACAATGAACTTAGTGTCCATACCTTGTTCCGAAGGTCATTTTGTGTTGATCTTCAGGGGCTACCTCAATCTGGTGGTAGCCGGACTTCAGGTCAATCTTGCTGAAGTATTTTTTCAATCACCCCCGTTGGTTCATTTTGCAGGTCCTTATAGTCGAGTAATTTTTCAATAGAAGGAGGGTAGGAGGAGAAACATTCACCAATAGTCTTTACTAATACCATCATCACCTCCTGCGCCAACTTCTTTTTCACAACCATTGATCGAATGCAAGAAGACTCGTACAACAGAAAGACAATGTAGAGTCCAATCCTGCTTTGTGATACAGTTTGATGGCTCATTATTCTCCTTCTTGATTTTCACAAATTTCTCTTTATATCTGATTGTGGGGTCTAACAGAAAGACAATGTAGAGTCCAATCCTGATTTGTGATACAGTTTGATGGCTCATTATCTCCTTCTTGATTTTCACAAATTTCTCTTTATATCTGATTGTGGGGTCTACTTCCTCATGCCAGTCCATTCCCAAGATCATATCAAATGGCAGATTCTTCTCAATCAGGAAGGGTACTTCATGCAGGATACATTTTCCTTTTGTGTCTGAAGTAACACTCCACGTTTTCCACACCGGAAAACCGCGATGGTACTCTGATCTGCCAGCGTGGAGACAATTGGTTTTGCTAGACTCTTCACTCGCCTACCCAAGTGCATTTTCTTTACAGTGCCCTTTGATATGTAGGATCTAGTCGAGCCCGAATCTAATAGAGCACCGGTCCGTGTCCTCACAATTTCTACGTTTGCTAACATCAACTCGCCCTTAGACTTCGTCTTCTTAGCCCATGAGCTTCGTAGGTTAACCAGTTCATTTCCAAGCTCATCAAGGGCTTCGTAGGTTAACCAGTTCATTTCCAAGCTCATCAAGGGTCTCACCACGTCTCACTCAGAGGAACTCTACACATCACGGGTTTAGGGCGACATGAGTGAGGGGCCAAGGAAGAAACATCCTCTGCTTTAGGAGCTGAAGGGTGGAAAGGGGTTTTCGACATCGGCTCTACGTCTGCACCCTTTGGCTTAGTAGGAACAAATGCTACTCATATTGGCTTCTCCCTTTGGGGTTCCTTATCAGACGGCACCGTGCTGTTATATGCCCTGCAGTGCCACACTTCAAGCACTGGTGATTGTCCATCCTCTCTTGCCAGGTGTCCTCGAAAATGCCAATTTTCAGCCAAGGCTTTCCAGCATCTATGCCAGGATGAGCTAGAAAGGAACGTAGTCTCCTCCTATATCCATTTCCATTCCTGTTATTGTTGCCACCCTCGTTGACAATTGCGGCGGTGACATCACCCTTTCTCAATTCGTCGCCCGCACTTACCTGTCCCTCGCTTCCTTCGAAGGGCCACTTCTCCAGTGTGTTGTTGTCAAACACAATGAGCGCGTGGTATTGTCTCTTCTGCCTCCACAAAACTCATTCCTTGATCCACCCCCATGCCCTGTCCTAGTAACCCCTACGTAGGTGTTCTTCACCTGCGACGTCATCTGTTCTCGTTGTAGAGCGAGATCCCGGAACTGCCTATATGTGTACTTACCCGACTTAGACTCGACAACCAACTGTCCATGGACAAGTTCAGGTAACGCCTGTGAGTAGATGTACAGGACCTGATCATCATGGATGTTCAGTCCTGGTACCTGAAACAACCGATCCACTTCACGAGAGAGAGCATCCACGGACGTCCAGTGTTGCTGGTTGATTGAGGTAAGTTGGTCAAATGCCTTGTTTGCTGTGGTCTTGTCTAGGAATCGTTTTTTTATTTTCTTCATGAATTCCCTCAATATAAGTGTCTTTGCCCAATCCCCAATAAACTCAAATCCGGTGGCATTCGCTTCAGACAGTACCCATATCTTGGCGTCTTCGCCTAGACATGAGGTGGTGAATGCCACCTGGCTATCTTCGTCTACCGGGGTCGTAGAACAGTAGGTCTGTACCTCCGCAATCCACAACAGGTTTTCGCCTTTCTTTCTGGTGAATGTGAAAAGGAGCTTCATCTTCACTCTCTCCCTTCTTACTTCTTTCTTTGGGGTTTCATGGTTAGGGGTGGACTTCATTGCATCTCCCATTAGTTTTTTCTCTGGTTCAGACTTTGGTTCTTCCTCAATCTTCTCGTGTTCTTCTTTGGTCATTGGTTGCTTCTGCTTGACCGCATTGGTCAACGTTGCCAACTGGGAAGAAAGCAGATTCTTATTGGCTATAATGCTTTAACTTGACAGACGTTGACCAACTGGTCAAGTTATTGGCTATAATGCTTTAACTTGACAACTACGTCCTGCCAACGAGCGTGTGGTTGTTGTCATCTTTCTCGCCTGGAACTCTTCCTCAATGAACTTTCATTGCCCTCCAGGGTAATTTAATGCTTTAACAAGGCTCGAAAGCCTCTCTGCAAATAGACCTGCTAGGATTGTTGGAAAGCAAGATTTGATGTCTATGTCAACTAGCGTGCATGGAGCTATACCGTTCAGGGTCACATCCTCAACTGATAGTTTTACAAGTGCTCTTGATGGGATAATAAGATTTACCTGGTTTTACAGGTGCTATCCATGTCGAAGAAAGTTGCATGTAAAGCCCAATTACAGGTCTTCATACTTCTGAATACCTTGTCTTAGTACTTTCATCCTTGATTTTAAGAATAGATCTGAGCACTTTTCACCTTGCATGAAGTCTTCAGCCTTAATAGACTTGAGTACGTGCTCAACTCTCTTTTGGGTTTATGAGAACGCGTGAAGCAATCACTTCGAAAAGCAAGTGATGGAGTGTTGTTTTCTAGTGCCTTTCTTTTGATCACTTGGGATACACTCATTTCTCGCATTGAACGTACATAATTTTGATTCATAGATTGCAATTGATTAGCATTCCAACTATTCATCATTCCATCACACCATTTTGATGCTCCAAACACACTTGGTTCCTGTTTATTTTCCCCGCTTGTTTCCCCTTCCTTCCTTTTTTCCTCTTCGTCAATGTGCTGAACATTTCTGGCCAGCATTTCAGCGACGAATTTGTCCAGATTGTGGCGAGCCCTGGCTAGAACCAGGTTGATTTCTCCTGCCACACAGAGGAGATCAACTCCTGTTGCAGCCTGGTCCAACTGTTCCTCGAAACTGCGCCGATCAAACTGGCTCCGGACATGGGCTTCTGCATCCGGGCCAGCCTCATGGATTTCCGCCAGGGCCTGCTGCAATTTCAGCTTTTCTTGGTCCCTACGGGCGTCCGCTTGCCCCCGTGTACGCAGTTCTTCGTTTGCATACAGCGTCAGTGAGACCGGGTGGAAAAACAAGGGAATAAACTTTGTTAGACCAGACAGCCGCAAGTTGTTCCACAAGGAAGCCACCCTTGGAGTTACCGCATAGTCAGACTACACAATTATCTGTTCCGCGGTCTTGTCGAAAATTCAGAACAACAAAAAGAAAACAAATAATATCCAAATAATAAATATCAATGTCTCAATCTATTATTTCCCTTTCAATATGATTTGCTGCTTTCGATGTTGTTTACAATGTATGTGGATTCCTTATGGCCGTGCGATCAGGAATCATCAACAGGCAGTCCACAAGCGCACAGGTAAGTGTTATGAACTTGGTTGTCTGACGATTTTCACCGCCACTCACACACAGACAGTCTCATACACGCCCATACATGCACAAGAGAAGGGGGAGAGGAGACAAAGCCCACTGTACACAGATCAGAGTATATAGCGGAAGTTCAGCCATGCACAGATGGGGAGAAGACACCACGTGATTCTCACTCTCTGACAAACTCCCAACAACCAATCACAAGAAGAAACCTGCGAGGATAGCAATTGGAATACACACTGATGAAGAGCCAATTAAACCAGATATCGTTATAGAGTTTGTTCCAGTATCTCGCCACACTCAGAAGCCCACACTCCACTCTCTATCCTACACCCAGTTAGTAGCGCACAACCAAAACAGCCTCCCAGAGGCCAGCGCCAACCACCCAGATGAAGAACAGATCCTGCATTGAAGTCTTCAGTGCCGATGAACAACTCTGACGAAGAACCAGGCAGCTATGGCTGCGGCCACCCACAAACACTCAGTGAGGAGCCTCGATGTAGCCTGGCCAGACGCAGATACCCTTAGGGGTAGATGCGCTGAGGTTGCCCCAACTCCGACAATCTTCAGAGGGCCGGCTATGGCTGCCGTCCAAGGCAAGGGTCTCAAGATGCCGCCTCCAGACAATTGCCACCGCCAACTTGCTTGGCTTCTCCAACGTTGCTTTGCGAAAAATGAACAGCCAAAAGTCCCAAACAGTCCTACCCCAACCTACTTGTAGATTCTACACTATCCTAGCTTAGGGCCTACCGGTACCGTTTCAGTTAGGGCCTACTCGGCCTCTACGAAATCGGTCCTACCATTGAACATAGGGCTCAGGGCCACTTAGGGCAGGTAACCACTCAGCCCCTACTGTTGTTAGTCTAAGCTATTTTTAGAACATCGGGCGGCCCTAGTGCAAACAAGAAAACACAGCAAAGCACACAGCATACACACTATACAACCTCGCAGTCAGCCTCGGCAGTTGAAATCAGCAAGTCATTGCAGGCTTATCCCCCGGGGACCGAGGACCTCCGAGCTAGGGATGCAGATGAGGTGAACGGCGAGGAAGGTTGCCCTTCTGAGCCGCTTCATATAGTAAAACAACTGACTTTGTTGTCTTGAGAAGTTCCCTTCTGTAGAACCATCTGTTCTCAGAAGGAGGCTGGAATGCGAACCTCACAAGATACTGCCGATCGGGGCTTGTGCCCCACTCATCCTCAATCCATTCCACGTCATATCCCTTGCCAGGGATCGGTGGACCAAATTGAGGAGGCCGGTCCGGGAATGCATCACGGTGGACCAAATTGAGGAGGCCGGTCCGGGAATGCATCAGCTGGAGTGAATGGAAGCAGCTTAGATGCATGGAAGACGGGGTAGATTCGTACATGCAGCGGGACGTCGATGACATAGGATGGACCGAATGGATCAGCGCCCACTGTATCTATAAGACCTGCCATGGACCCAAGTAACGAGGCAACAGCTTGGGGGAGATATCCTCCTCCCTCGACAACTCATAACTGGCTACCCAGACATAATCACCAGTGCGGATGGGGGAAGGCCGCCTGTGACGATTAGCTTGTTCAATCGTTGCCTTTTGGGCTTTGAACAAGTTCGCCCGTGTTCTTTCCATATCTATGCGGTAGCGTCTGGTGAACTTTGCGGTGCCTGGCATCAGGTTTGACTTGGCCGTATTGATGATATCATCGAGAGGCTGTCGTGGTTCACGTCCCCAGTGTAACCGGTATGGACTGAACCTAGTCGGGGAATGGACAAACATGTTATAAACAAGTTGTGCTCGAGCCAAGTGGAGATCCCAGTCGTGTTGATCTGGAGAGATGACAGGACGCAGCAATTGGAATAGGACTTGGTTCATCACTTCAGCCTGACCATTGGCTTCAGGATGATGACCAAAAGTCATGTCCAATCGTGAGTGCATGTAGTCCTTACAGTAGGACTGCCACTCATCGCTGCAAAATCGGGGGTCTCTATCACTCACTATAAAAGTGGGCGGTCCATGGTGTGTGACCCACCTCTCTGAAAAGGCTGCTCTCACAGCCGGGACTCTAGCTGCCTCTGGCAAGGGGATGAACTCTGCGTATTTGGAGAACCTGTCCACGCAGACCATAACCTGACGCATGCCTCGAGGGGTGGTCTTGCCGAAATCTGTGAAGTCAATCGACACAGATTCAACAAGGCCATCAGTTATGGGTAAGGGTTTGAGTAGTCCCAGAGGAGGGCTACGCTGGACCTTGTTCCTCCGGCAAAGCTCACAGGTTTCCACATAACGCAGCATATCACTCCGCATCTACTTCCAGAAGAAGCGTTGCGACAGGGCTGCATACGACTTTAAGAACCCAAAGTGTCCACGGGCATCATGACACTCTGACATTAGCAGTGTCCTGAGCCGCTGATCCTGAGGAATGCACAAGCGCTCCTCACCTCTGTTGTAGGTATACAACAAGTCTGAACTCAGGGCATAGTCGGGTTTGGTATTGGGTTCCACATGCAGATTCCTCACTATGGGCCCAAAAGTCGGGTCCTAAGGCAGAAAACGAGTATTGGTCTAACGGGTCTGCTCTCCAAAGGAGTGAGTGGAGGAGATCAATGCAAAAGAGTCAGGCCTACGAGAGAGGGCATCCGCTACTTTGTTGTAACAACCCTTCTTGTGTTTCAGTTCAAAGTAACATGTCTATGAACTGAATGTAGTGTGTCAGCTTATCATTCAATTCTCCCTGGGACTTCATCCACTGCAAGGTGGAGTGATCTGAGAAGATCTTGAAGTGTCTTCCCAGGAGAAAGTGCTTCCAATGTTTCAGGGCACAGACAAGAGCATACAGCTCTTTCTCGTAGGTAGAGTCCTGAAGCTTCTGAGTCTTGATCTTCTTACTCATGAACTCTACTGGTCGTAGACCATTCCCATCATCCTGCTAAAGAACTGCCCCAACGCCATACTGACTAGCGTTAGTGGTCAGGATAAATGGCAGAGTGGGGTCAGGTAGCTTCAGCACAGGTTCACGAGTCAAGGCCTTCTTGAGTCGTGTGAAGGCCAACTGACAGGGAGGGGACCAAAGAAATGGAGTGTCTTTCTTTGTTACGTTGGCCAGGGGTGCAGCCACTGCAGAGAAGTTCCTGACAAACTTTCTGTAGTAGGAGGCTAAACCCATAAATGACCTGACATCCCTCACTGTCTGTGGTTGTGGCCACTCCTGAATAGCAGCTATCTTGGCTGCTTCGGGAGTCAGGCCATCTCCAGAGATTACATGACCCAGATAGATGACAGAGGGAACTCCAAAAAAAGACCTCTCTGTTAATCTTATATTGGTTGTCACGTAATGACTGAAGGACAAGAGCCAAGTGCTCCGCATGTTCCGTGGCAGCTCTGTTGAATACCAGGATGCCATCCAGGTAGACAACCATGAACTTGTACAGATAAGGCTTGAAGATGCAGTGCATCTCTGTCTGGAATGTACCTGGGGCATTGCAAAGTCCAAATGGCATGACCAGGAACTCGTAAGTACCATACCAGGTCTTGAAGGTTGTCTTATAGACATCCTCCTCTGCCATCTCAATCTGGTGATAGCCAGATTTGAGGTCGACTTTGTTGAACACTGTGCAGCCCTGCACCATATCCAGAAGATCATCGATCCTAGGAAGTGGCTCTGTAATCTTCCTAGTGATCTTGTTGAGACCCCTGTAGTCGATGCACATTCTGAATTCTCCATTCTCTTTCGTGACGAAGAGGGCTGGGGAGACCCCTGTAGTCGATGCACATTCTGAATTCTCCATTCTCTTTCGTGACGAAGAGGGCTGGTGCCCCAAATTCAGAAGTGCTCGGCCATACACAGCCTTTGCTGGTCAGGGTCTCAAGCTGCTTTCTCAGCTCCTCAAGCTCAGCAGAGGACATCCTGTAGATGCGGCCCTTGGGAGGAACCGCTCCAGGTAACAGCTCGATGCGATGCTTGGTTGGCCGGTTGGGTAACCCAAAGGGCTCCTGCATCAGATCAGCATACCGGTCTACCACCTGCTGTATCTCAGGAGGACAGGAAACAGTACGAGCGTCTGCCTGCTTTACCAGAGCCAAGAACAGGCGCTCATGGCCATACTGGCGGGAGAGCGCATAGAACTCCCTTGATCTCAAACAGTAGCAACTGGTCTTAGGGTGGTGTTCAACAGCAATCATGCATGGCTGATACACCCCTTGTCTGTTAGGTAGTTCAACCTTTGGGATCTGCCAGTCGATCCTTGGGTTGACTGCCTTCAGCCACTGCATAGAGAACATCAGGTCAAAGGGTAGATCAGGGAATATGTAGAAGTTCAGACTGTGTCTGACTTCTCCAGCACTGTCGAAGGTAACAGGGATACCCCTGACCTTCTCTCTGATGGTGAGTACTGTGGAGTCACCTATTCTGACCAACAGAGGTTGCTGCAGCTGTTGAACTTTCATACCCAGATGCAGTTTCTTTACAGCACTGGGAGATATGAAGTTCCTGGTGGCTCCACAATCCAACAACCCTTTGATCCTGATGTGGTTGATCAGGGGCCGAAGTAGGATACTTGCTTTTCTTCTGTTCCTTCAGATGAAGGAAGAAAGCAGCAAGTGACTGAAGCTCATCCTGCCCCGGGTCCTGATCCAGGTCAGGATCCTCATAGCAAAAGGATGCTGCCCGCGCAGTCCCCAAACACTCACATACAGTCTCAACAGAAACAACTGCAGATTCACCTATCTGAGCAGATGAAGGTGCAGCACTGGGGGGAACTGGAGTCCCCAGTGCATGGGTCCTGGGGACCATCTCACACAGATGTGTATATGCCATGCATCATCTTCACACGCAGTGATCAACAGTCTCAACCATAGACAAAGGTAGAGAAGAAGAGGACCGAGTTTCACAGCTTATATTATCAGAAATATGATTACAAAGTGTTTCAAAGTTCCCCCGAGTCCAGCGCTCATCAGCGCAACACAAATCTCTGTTCAACTCATCAATATGACTTCCAAGGTATCAGCGCTACCCCTGCAGATTGTCTCCCAGTCATCAATCTGGTCACAACTCATCGGCGCCACCTCTGCAGTTCACAACAACTCAGGTAAGTGTCTCCCATAGCCAAASCTCSAATGAACACTCTATATCTMAGTCCCTTCCTCTTACGATGCATTCACATTCTCTACTCATGAGGATYTACTCTGAATACTACTCATAGCTAAGTACTAACCCTTCTACTCTACTTACTAACTCGCTGGGCAGCTATGGCTGCATCCCTTCCAGCGCACAGTCTTYTCCTTCCCTCTTAGCGCATCTTCCTTCCTCCRGCGCTACTCCTACTGACCAACGCACAAGTGCACCAGCACTTCCACGTATTCAAGCCAGTGGAGATCTGGCGAGGAATGAGGCTGGCAGCTTCTTTTATAATGCTGGCCACTCCTCGCTGGGTCTGCATGGGCTCAACTCAGCCTCTTTCCTTGTCCCAGACCCTGCATTGCATGTGTCCCAGTATAGCCCCAATGAGGTTCAATTGCTGCTGAGGCACTTCGGCCCGGATTTGGACTTGAAAGTCTGGATCTGGACTGACCTCTTGACTTAGACCAGAACTGGGACTGTGCCTATTGACTTTACTTTCGGGCAGGCACAACTCTCAACGAACAGACACATTTACTGCTTGAACAGACACTTTCCTTGCACAAACAGGTACATTGCCTGCGCGTACAGACACACTCTTACCCGAACAGACATGACATACACATCTCCTGGTGAACAGGTAAGTCTTTTGACAATGCCCTTTTGCCTTAGATTTAGATGTGCCTGTTGACAGAGAACTTGACCTTTGACCTGCTTTCACGTTTNTGGTGAACAGGTAAGTCTTTTGACAATGCCCTTTTGCCTTAGATTTAGATGTGCCTGTTGACAGAGAACTTGACCTTTGACCTGCTTTCACGTTTCTGAGCCCTGGCGAGATACCTTTTCACAATGCTTTACTTTTACAAGGCCTGAGGCCTATATCGGGTAAAGGCCCTTTTACTCTCGCTGGCCTAAATTTGAAGTCCTCTGAGAATCACTTACTTATCAAGGATATGAATTCCTCTCTTTGCGTTTTCGTATGCAGACACAATATGAGGTGCAGAATCTAACAGTTCTTCTCTTGTAAACCAGCGATCTTCACTAAGATCCTGGTATGCAAACCTCACTTTATACTGTCGCTGTGGTCTGCCCCTACGTCCAGTGTGGTAAGTACTTTCCGCAACAATTTTATCCACGTCATACTTCCCATCCATACTTGGAGGTATCGCTGATCGGCGACTTGGGAAGAGCTCATTTGTCACACGAGGTAAGAGCTTGGATGCATGGAACACTGGATATGTACGTAGATGAGGAGGAATCTCAATGACATACGAAGGACCATCCACATCTCCAATTATGTCTAGAACCTGCCAAGGTCCTCGGTAGGTGGGTAGAAGCTTCTGAGAGATGTTCTCTTCGGGAGCAAACTCTTTAGACTTCACCCAGACCAAATCTCCTATAGCAAATTGAGATGGGCGTCTATGTTTATTTGCCTGTTCAATCATTTGATGTTGTGCTTTAAGTATATTTTCTTTTACTTTCTCAATGTCTTTCTGATATTGGACTGCAAACTCATTAGTCCCTACAGGAAGCTTATGCACTTGATCCGGGTTCAATCGATCAATGGGTCTGCGTGGACGCCATCCCAGATGTAACTCCATAGGAGTCTTACACGTAGATAGGTGCACAGAGTTATTATAGGCACTAGCAACCTTAGGCAGATGTTCATCCCAGTCAATCTGATCGGGACGAATGTACATGCCCAGAGTTTGCTGCAATATCTTGTTCATCTGCTCAGTCTGGCCATTAGTTTCAGGATGTCTGCCTGATGACATAGGCAACTTAGAGCCATATACATTCATCAGCTGCTGCCATTGTTCACTTGTGAACCTGGTATCTCTGTCCCTCGCAATAGTTAAGGGATGTCCAAAGTCCTTTACCCAATGGTTAAAGAATTCCCGAATTACCAATTCAGTCTTTGCTTTCGCAGGCAAAGCTACAAAAACAGCATACTTCGTGAATCTACCCACTATGACCATTACTTGTGTTTTCCCATTTTTGCTCTTCACCTTTGTATCCATGAAATCTATAGAGACAGAGTCTCCAGGGCCGGTAGGGATAGGCAAGGGCTTAAGTAGCCCGAGGGGCGATTGCGTGGTGCCTTTGTTTCGTTGACACACTTGGCAACCTTGCACATACGCGATACAGTCCGCTTTCATTCGAGGCCAGGTGTAGGAACGCAATAAAGTCCCATAAGTCTTTTTCCACCCGAAATGGCCTTCTGTATCATGGCATTCCCCCAAAATCATACTCCTGATTTCTTCATTATTGGGTATACACAGCCTATCATGTACATCAGTTCGTTCAAACAATAAACCCTGAGTTACTTTATGATCGGGAAACTTTGCTGGCTTTTCTTGCACTAGCTTAATCATGGCTCCATAAACAGAATCAGAGGGATACGCATTTCTAATATTTTCTTGCAGGTCTGCACCTATATCTAGATAAGTCACGATAGCACCGAAAAAGTCTGATCTACGACTTAGTGCATCATCAACAACGTTATACTTACCCTTGACTTGCTTCAGCTCAAAGTCAAACATATCAATTTTTGCAGCCCACCTTGTCAACTTAGGTGTCATTCGAGCTTGCGTTTTGAGCCAGCAAAGTGTTTCATGGTTAGAGTATACTTTAAAATGCCTTCCTCGAAGGTAGTGTCTCCAATGATTGAGAGCCTCACGCAAAGCGTACAACTCTCGTTCATACGTTGAAGAGGCCACCTTCTCGTTAGGTAAGCGGCAAGACATAAACTCTACAGGTTTGTATCCATGCCCATCATCTTGCTGGAGTACAACACCTATACCATATTGACTAGCGTCGGTCGTGACCACGAAAGGCAAGGAAGGGTCCGCTACTTTCAAAACCGGGTAGTTGATCAAACACTTTTCCAGACGCTTGAATGACATAGTGCAGTCTGAATCCCACTTCCAAATTACTTCTTTCTTAAGCAATCGGCGAAGGGGAGCAACTATTATCGTAAAGTGTCTTACGAACTTTCGATAGTAGTTGGCTAACCCAAGGAACGACCRCAACTCAGTCAAGGTGCGGGGGTTCGGCCAATCTCTGATTGCTGCTATCTTTGCATCTTCCGGTTTGACCCCATCTCCATCAATCACATGTCCTAGGTATAGCACCTGACGCTTGGCCCACTCACACTTCTTTGGGTTTAACTTGAGTTTTGCTTCTCTCAATTTATTTAGCACAAGTCGAAGGTGCTCAGCATGCTCCTTATCATTTTTGCTGAAAATCAAAATATCGTCTAAATAAATCACAACAAATTTATCGAGCCACTCACGAAATAGTTCGTTCATTGTTCTTTGGAAAGTGGCAGGGGCATTTGTGAGACCAAAGGGCAGAATTACGAACTCGTAATGCTCATACCTCGTCCTGAAGGCAGTCTTATGTTGGTCTTCCGGCTCAACCTCAATCTGATGGTAGCCGGATTTTAGATCAATCTTCGAGAACACTTTGCTTCCCTGCACGCGATCCAACAAATCTTCGAGATGGCGGTAATGGTTCACCATTTTTCACTGTTATGTCATTTAACCTCCTATAATTTATACAAATGCGAACGCCGCCGTCCTTTTTAGGTACAAAGAGCACATGCGCACCATAGGGTGAGGAGCTAGGTCTTATCCAACCATTTTTCAACAACTCATCGAGTTGGGTTCGCAGTTCATCTAATTTTTGGGGCAACATGCGATAGATAGGCCCCTTCGGGGGCGCGCTCCCTGTAATGATATCAATGCGGTGGCGGATTGGTCTTTCCTCCACACCGCTTGGGGCTTCAGCCTCATCAGCGAATTCTTTCAGGATCCTTTCAATCTCTTGGGACGTGACTTCTTCCCTTGTTTATCCTTCCTTTACTGGGCGCACATATGCAACAAAGACTTGGTCATACAAGTTATGTTTCTTAACATGGCGAGCGAACGCTGGGGCACTTATACAATAGTGAACTAGGCTGCTTTCTTTTCCTGATTCATGGTAGAGGCGAATCTTTTTCTTACCTACTTGCGGACTTGGGAGCCAACATTCATGTTCCCTTAACTTTAGATTCGCATGTGCAGCCTCACCCCAATCCATTCCTAGCAAAACATCAAAGGGCAAGTTATCCTCCACCAAGAAGGTCAGAGAGTGGAGAACGCGTTCCACCTTCCCCTCTGCCTCTAGCCGAAAGTATACTTGTACTCCCTCGATGTATCAATCCATGATAGTTTCACTACTATTCGCCAACTTACTTATAATGGGCTCATCTAACTTCTTAACTTTAAGCCCAAGACGCAGTTTTTGCAAACCTCTTTTACTAATATAACTGCGTGTAGACCCGCTATCTATCATACCTCCTACTCTAACTCGATTTATTTCCAGATCTGCAATTATGAGTTGTCCTTTCTTTTTCCGCATTTCAGTCCAGGCTTGGCGACGAGCGGCCAACTCATCACCCACGCCAGCGAGGGATCCATCTAGAGAGATGCATACGTTTGCCACCTCTGGACAATGTACTAGATGGGGACTTCCTTCCTCTTCAGTTTCTGCCATTGGGGCC
>BFEA01000044.1:3808554-3832335 GCA_003427395.1 Chara braunii
GGGGGGGGGGGGGGGGGGTAAAAGTTTTTCGCGCAAAATTGAGGGGCTGGTTGTTTTGTGCAGTAGCGCTAGCTTAATTTTCATTTCGTCACTTTCTAGTATCTGCGGCGCATTTTTTTTGTTTTTTTAAGACTTCCTTCAGAATATGTATTAGACCAGAGTGATATGGGGGACACAATAAACAATATAGTATTTTATAATTTTTATTATGATGCAGAAACATATTCGAGAACTGAAATTTGGTCTGAGTCGGGGAGGGGTGGTAGAAGTTTCTCTCTCTGCATATCTGCGTCAAGTTTTTGGGAAAGTTAAGATATTGACCGTAACCTTAATGGGCTTAGAAGAGTGGATCCTTTTGTTAGGTTTAAGAGGCAGTCCTCCACAAGCTCCATTAAATCCCTGGAGTGATACAGAGTACAGTACCATGCTCCCGCCACAACCGGCTTTTCCTGCAAGTCGATGTGAGCTTCTGTAGACCACATAGGGAGCCATTGTGGCTATTCGACGACGAGATTGCTCGAGGAAAAATAGCTCTGTGGATGTGGGGGGCAACCGTAGGCCTTGCCTTGTCCTAAAATTTGTACCGCAATAAGTGAAATCTATAGTGGTGTGGCGGAGCTAAGCAAACTTTGCCAGACTGCGGATCGAGTCCTGTTGGTGCTAGCTAGCTAGCTAGGTATGTCTCAGCCACCGGGCGTTTCAATTTGTAGGCAATCTAAGGGCCTCCTTGCTCCACTACACAACACTTCTCCCCCCCCCCCCCAAAAAAAAAACACCTGCATAGGCCCAACTAGAAGCGGTGACATGAGCATTCTCCACTACTTGGTGCACCTGCTGGAAACCGGTGCAGCATCCCTTTATCAAGATAAGAGTTAATTATACAGGGCAAGACATTATTGATTACCCTCTATACAATACAAGGGGATTAACTCTCTGCCCAATCACGAAGCGGGCCACCACCGACTTACCGAAACTACCAACTGATGCCTGATTCAGTAGCAACACGCCTCTGCACGCCGGTGTTATTGAACCATGCGACCTGTCCAACAAATCTATCCTCCTTTGGGGAACGGCAACGGTAGACAAACCGCTCTATACTCCCTTCAAGCATAGTCTCCATCTTCCAAAATCTGTTATGCCCTTTCTCTGCAGTCGGCTCGCTGAATTTGACGGAGTAAATTCTGTCTACTAATCAGAAGATTTTTCTGTTTGTCGACCCTCTGCNCTTTCTCTGCAGTCGGCTCGCTGAATTTGACGGAGTAAATTCTGTCTACTAATCAGAAGATTTTTCTGTTTGTCGACCCTCTGCCGAGCAACTACTTGTGATGATACATATGAAGGCTTGGAAGAAAACATTGTGACAGCCACATCACTCTATGAATCCGCATACATTGCGAGTGATCAAACATTGGGAATGTATTGGGACCAGAGTGGATCCAGATTCATTGAGAATGCAGTGTGTATAGCAGATTCAGATTCATTGAAAATGGTTCGTAGTGGAGCAAGGCCCAACTGTTGGGACGAGGTGGCGGAGGCTGTAACTGGGTATTGTGTTGAGATGAGAGGCTTGGATTGGGAAAAACGGATGCCTACCGTCTTCCCCCGAACATAACGCACCCTAAAAGTGAATGTATACAAGCTATATTTCCGGCCAGATACAGCCAAAATAAGGGTGCGTTGTGTTCGGGGGAAGACGGTAGTCTCTATAGACAGAGGTTAAGTGCACCGTGGTGGACAATGGACCTCACTCAACTGCACAACACTCCGAATGCATTTGGATGTGGCAATGGCCCCAGTACGTTCAAAGTGGTCGATCAGTCGAAAATTCTCAAATGTACGTGGTCAACCAGATGTCTAGATACACGATGAACATTGATTGACTAGTGGAGTGAGGCCTAATTACTATTGTCCAAGTAGTTGAGGCTTTAGGTACCTGTGTCGCATGCCAAGATGAACAGGAAGGGAGGTGTTGTTGCACAGGTGCACAGCATGATAGGGGGGGGCACTTTTTCTGTGAGCATCTACTGAAAGGGACCAATTTGAAGACCTGACTCTTCAGTCTTACCCTGAATTTGACTGAAAGGGACCAATTTGAAGAGTAGATCCTTTTGTCTTCCCCCAAGTAGAGCGTACGGTCATATCGCTGTATTCAGACAGAAAGTTGCCCCCAATACAGGTGTAATGATCATATGTTCTATCCCGGGAAAAGACGTTAGGTTCTCCTGGGCTAAATAAATGTGCCCCAAGTGGGGTGGGTGGGTGGTGGGAGGTTGTTTGTAGGAAGGCGAAAGTGTGTTTGGGAGGGGGGCGGGGGCCGGAAGAGAGGGGGGGGGGGTTGGACACGAGCGGGGGAGAGAATCAGGAAGCTGAAGAGGTGGTCGGGAGGGTGTAAGAGGGTGTCCAATGCCAGGAGAAAGAATAACATAACGGGGCGTACTGACCAGCGGGGTGTACTAGTAGCACACGCTCAGTCAAGGGTCTTGCTCCGATGCACAACATTTTTTAAATGTTTTTGGAAAAAAACACTGTCCTGATACGTTCAAAACGTTTGATTAGTCCGGATGCATCTGGTCTAGTGCAGTCTAGAATGTTGAGCAGCGGGGCTGATCATGTGTAGATAAGTTTGAAGCCGAAGTTGGGTGCTTTGCGATACATCCTCTTGCCTTGGGTTCAGGTCCTTGGTTGGGTCTTTCATTGGCTTAATGGCCTTGGGTTTGGGTCCTGGTGTGAAATTGCAGGGGTTCATACTATTTTTTTCTTTCTCCCTCTTCTGTTGGGGGGGGGGGAGGAGGGAGCGGTGGGCAGATACTGCTCATGGCTCCTCGTCATCCCAGATTCGTGTTGTATATTATAAGGGAAGTCTCACACTGGGACTTTCCTGAATGTAAGGAACTGCAAATACGTCCAAATTGATTTCGAAGTTGAAAACGGTAGGTTTGAAAAGGCCTGTTGTGACGCGAGCAGCCTACCGTCTTCCCCCGAATACAATGTACTACGGTCATTATAGCTGTATTTGGGGCATCTTTCAGTCTAAATACGGCTATAATGACCGTACGCTGTTGTATTCAGGGAAAGAGAAGGTAGCTTGGTTGATTTGCCATGCTAGTGGCATTCAGGCAGGTCTTGGGTTCGAGCCCCCACCGACCGACCGCCTGGGGCATGCTTGGTGCCAACCAGCTGTGATAGTAGGCTTGCTTCCCCTGGTCAGTATTATTTGGGTCTTTAGTCAACACGTGTGTGAGTGGGTGGCGTGTAGTGTGTGGGAGAGTGTTGGCCTTATACACTGCTGTTACTCGACGTGAGTGATCTGAGGATCCTACACAGACATGTGTTGGTTTCCTGCAGATTATCCATTGTACAATGTATATTGAAATCCATTCAATAAATAGGTGAGGACTTTCCCGCATATATTGAAGTAATAAGGTAAGAAAAATGTGGCAGAGCGACTCGCAGAATGCTCGGTCTGGTATGAGTGAGTGTGTAGTTTGTAGTGTGTGGGAGGGGGTTGGCTCTAGACGCTGTTGTTACTCGACGTGGGTGAGGGAAGAAGAAAAAGGAGGCACGGCAACTGGCAGAATGCTCGGTCTGTGTGTCAGCCCGGTCCCCACCAACGGCCGCGACTGGCAGAATGCTGAGTCTTTGTGTCAGTACATCCCCCATCAGCGGCCACGTTACTCCCTGGCCACCATAATTAGGGCAGGGGGCAACATGCACCCCCTTCATTGTGAGAGGTGGCTATGTTTGCAGGAGTCCCCTGTATGCTTGAAGGTGTAGTTTGAGAGTGGAGTGTCAATGCGGATGAATTTGGGCGCTCGAGTAGTGGACCGTTCATTCACGCGCGTCTCGGCTCGCATGCGGCCGCTGCTTTCGGAAGTACTGGTGGTTCAAAAAGAAAGGGGGGGGGAGTCCTGCTCTGAGTGTATGCCTTGTATTTGGGGGTGATTGTTTGGGCTACTTGAGGTTAAAGCACCTGGGGAGCGCAGCCTTTCAAACACCGCCTGCCGGTTAACAGAGAAGTGCGAAAAGGTTTGAAGTGGCCATAGCGGAAACGCTGGCGATAGCAGGCAAATTGCATCCTGCAAGGATCTGGAATCTGGATACATTGTTGGTGCCACAAAAAAATCAGCACTGGGAAAAAGAGGCTTGGAAGTTGGAACCACTGGTGGTCAAACTTTTCCCATGCAGAGAGAGCCCTTCTCTTCTTACAATGATTGAAATCGAAGTAATGAAGGCGACATTCCAGAAGCCCATAATAGGAGTATACCTTGAGGATAACCCTCTTTCCTCTTTACCTTTTTCATCTCAGTTATTTCCTTGACCAGCCTGCTGAAGCCCGATCACCCTGGAAATGGTCAGCGGAATCATCGGAGAATATATCCATTATAACTGCCAGTACTTGGCCCAGTTATCGGCCATGGAAAAACATAGAGTAGAACCGTTTTTCGTCGGATGAATTCGGGCGCTCCTGTAGTGACGCGTACACTTCCTAAAATCGTGGCTTTTAACGGGCACAACTTCAGGAAGTGTTGGTGGTTTAAAGCACCAGGACACTAAACTTATGTACGGGGCAGCATGCTTTTCGACTCGACAGCCTCCATGTTAATGTGAGGTTCCAGGGCTCAGCGTGCCCCAAAGTGGCCACCCTTGAAAATGCAGCCAGGCCACCCTAAACAAAGGCAGGCATGAGAAGGCCAGCAGCTTGAAGGGAGGATTCTAGGCTTGAGAGAAGGTGCCAGCCCTTGAACTAACCACAGTTGGTTACAGCGGCTGGGACCTGGACTCGGATCTAGTATAGTATACCCGGGTCCTGCTGAGATGAAAAATCCAGTCCTGCTGAGAAGTGTGTGTGTGTGTGTGTGTGTGTGTGTGTGTGTGTGTGTGTGTGTGTGAGAGAGAGAGAGAGAAATGGTGGGAGATGGAGGGTGGAGCTGGAAGGCTGGTCAAGCAAGACTGTGACAACACAGCACACACAGTTAACTCACTGTACATGACAGTACTCCAAGACTCATTATGAAAGTGAAGACTGAATGAGGAGACAGACTGCAGCTCGGGGTGTACTGAATGAGAATACAGACTGCAGCTCGTGTACACCCCTAGCAGACTAACTCGATTGGCCTAGACTGGCATCGAACGCGATACGTGACTAGACAAATACATGGCCTGTGAGAATAAGCGCCGTGGTCCCACAGGCCAGACAGACACAGCCAAAATAGTCCAGCCTGCAGCCAAGGAAGGAGTACCTCTCCATGATCCTCGAACCTGTAGTTGATTGCAAGAGCCATAAACACGCTATCGGCAAAAACATCGGAACTCTGCAAACAGCTATATTAAAAATCTATTATGTGGAGGAAGCTCCATGCAAAGCACATGCGATGGGGCTTGAGCTAAATAACGTCCACATGGAAAAAGCAACTACTTGTTGTTGTTGTTGTTGTTGTTGTTGTTGAGGCTGGCTACTAGGCATATGACAGGCCCGTGCTCCGGACCATTTGATCATCCCGATGTATTGCCTAACCGGTCCCTTATGAGACACCCTCCCACCTTTACTCATCGTCACCAAACCCGGCACATCCCTACTCCCAAGATCCTAGCTGAGTATACCCAGGATCATCACCCATTCTAGTGACCTTTGACCGGGAAGTGGTTATAGACATCCGGGCTAAGCAGGTTCTCACCCATGTCGGCGTGAATACCCTTACAAGGGTATTCGTGTATATTTTCCCATCTCGTATGAAACGCGTTTGAGATGGTGCTTGAGATAGTCGCTTATATAGGACATGCAAAGCCCTTTCTCGGCCTTTTGGCTAAGATCAAGTGTAGTATCTGTTCCCGACCACCACGAAAAAAAAAAAAAAAAAAAAAAAAAAAAAAAAAAAAAAAAACGGACGTGCGTGGCCTGCGGTCGACACTCTGTAGCTGAAGTGATGATGCGCACGAGAAAAGGGTAGAGAGTGTGTGGACGCGCGAGTTTAAGGATTGGGTGATTTTTATCGCGTACCGACGGTCAGTATCCGTGATTAAAAAGTTTTTATTTTGATTAAAATAAAACTGCTATAGTAGATCAAGAAGAAATGATGGGATTTTGCGCCGTTACCCCGAAACTGCCGCGGGTGCAACTGTGGGGTTCGACGTAACTCGGTGAATCACGGCAGGGAGTCAGCGCATGGCCACGGGCGGGGCGATATCGATCCTCACCATAGCCGAGTCGTCAAGGCGCAGCGAAAGCCTGCTAGGCGTGAGGAAGTGGGGGCCGAACAAGGCGAATCGGCCATGCGCGAGCTTGAGAAGGAAGCAAGCAACATGCGAGTGCCACGGAGATTCGCAAAAGGATTGAGTGTGAAGTTAGGCCTGAAGAGGAACATCGGCGACAATGACAAGTGGGGCATGCTCGATAGAGATTCACAAACGGACTGAGCATGAAGTTAGGTCCGAAAAGGAACATCGGCGACAGTGACAAGCGGGGCAGGCTCGAAGACAATGAGCTGGGGGAGGTAAGCAAATAGCGACGCTAAGACCAGGGAAGAAAGAGGGGTGAGCGAAGTGACGAGGGGAGCTACGGGGAGTGTGTCTAGGAAGGTAGGTGCAAATCGGTGAATTGTGTCCAGGAGTCGGCACGTGGTAGTGGGCGGGGCGGAGCGTTCGCGACAGAGAGTGGCAGGCCATATTCGACGACAACGATCCAGGGGAGGTAAGCAGTCAGCGACGCGAGACCAGGAAAGAAAGAGGGGGAGGGGAGCCACAGGGAGTGTGTCTGTACGGGAGGAAGGTAGGTGTACTCGGAAAGAGAGAGGGCTTTTGCATCGGAGGGAGGGGGGGTACGGGAAGTGTGCAGAGAGAGAACGAGTGGCGAGATAGGCGAGGGGGAAAGGAAAGTAACGACACAGCGACACGAGACCTGGGAAGAAAGAGGGGGTTGCTTCGTGGGGAGGGGAGCTGAGGGAAGAGAGAGGGGTTTGCCTCGGGAGAGGGGTTACCGAAAGAGTGTAGAAATGGAGGGAGCAGCAAGATAGGCAAGGAGGAACATCATCGGTGACGATCGACGGCACTGAAGGCAAGGGTGAAGAAGAGGTGGGGGCAACGGACACACACAGGGGTAAGTGGATACAGTCGGTGTGGCAACATCGAGGGGTCAAGTGTTCTCGAGAACTTGAGGGAAAAGGTGGAAGGGGAAGCATTGACGAAGCGGATGACCAAGCAAGTGGGTATGTCTTCCCTCTTCCCGCATCAATAACTTTGAGGTAAGTTGGCCATCCCCCTCCTCTTTCTCGTGTGGAGACAGCGCGGCGGAACGAAGTCCGCCGACCGGGGTCCGGGTAAAGGAGTGTCGGGTGCGAGTGTGGAGGGGGAAGAAAGGTTGGTAACACGGCATCCCACCCCGCCCCGGCTAGTCCCTGGCATTTTGGATTACCTAACTCAACTAACAATAACCAAAAATCAAACTAAAAACAATCAAAATACAGCAAAAAAGGAAATGATAAGAGAAGTACTAAGCAACCAAAACAAAGATTGTCCCATGAGCGTAATAAAAACGGTTGGGTAAGCAGTATTATCATGAGGATGATAAACAGGATGCAAAAGCACACAAGCGGTTACACTCAATGCCTTTTCACAGTGGTGCAATAAGACATCTGGCTGACCAGCATGGTCCCAACAGAGTCAATCCCCGCAGGTGTCTAACCCCAACCTCGTCGTATCGACACAAGATGGTAATGAAGAGGAACTGCATCAATGGGAGGAAGACATGGGGTTATTGATAGATGAAGAGAAAGAAATGGAATTACACCCAAAAAAGGAACACAGGGGAAAAATGCCCCCACCTGCGCAGGACCCGGGCAATCACCCAGAACAACCCTCCTGGGTTGACAGACTGAAGAACCCATCTAAGGGCCAAACGCTCACAACCCACCGGGGACAGGGGGGCGCACAAACTAGGAAGCTAGACATTCCATTAGACGGGTTACCACCAGCTCAGGCGTTCTTCATGTAAAAAATCCAGCTCCCTTCTGAAATGAGGGTGGTGATGCGAGGAGGGAAGCAGATAATGGTCAAAGCATACCACAATAATGGGGTTGCAAACACGTGAACAACAGGGTGTTCCACGACGACGCTGCATTTAAATCGGTCAACGAGAAAGTCAAATGGATTGGTCGTCGACTGGAAATCTTGAAAGGAAGCGTCGATCTGGCTAGGGATCAGTTTTTAATACAGCCAGTCTCAAACACCCTTTTCACGGTCCTGTGCATGCATGAAGCAGACAAGGTTGTGATCGAAAACGGGCAGCATTTGCGATGCGAACGGTTGGAGGTACGGATCCACCCGTGGGTGCCACGGCGTTGGCTGGGACCGGAGGGAAGGAGAGCGCAACTGATGCACGACTGCTACTGGGTGGAATTTCGCCACATCCCGGTCGAAATCCAAGCGGCCTTCGTTTATGATTTTGGAATGGTGTATGACATTGTGGCTTTTAGTGATCCCCTTCCCTTGTTTGTTGCAAAAAGGGACGATTACTTTGTTGGCCCTCGACTTCCCCCCCTGCCAGCCCTTTTCCCTTGACGACGTGATTCCGTACTGAGTAGGGGGAAAGGAATACATGATCCACATTGCGCACAAGATGCAGCCATGGTGTCACAAATGCAGAGCATATGGAAACCTCATCACGGAATACACCTGCCCGCTGCATCCACAGAAGAGGACCCGAACATCTGAGAGACTATTAAGGGACCCGAACAAAGTAACCGACTGGCGTGCTGTGGACCCGGGGCACGAAGGATGGGTATACGTAGAGGATCGAACGAAAGAGGGCGCTCCGAGGAGGTGGGTTTGGGAAAAAACAAGGGAACCGGAATGGGAGACACGCCCCCAAAACACGTGGACCCCCCCAACGCCTGGAGGAGAAGGTGCAAGGAACACAGGCAACCCCCCCACATGAAAGTCGGAAAAATCTGGGTTGGACAACGGTGGGGAGGAAAGGGGGAAAATAAATCTGGATCCCGAAGAAGCAGGAGGAGTCCGGTGAGTGCAACTGATGCACGATTGCTACTGGGTGGAATTTCGCCATATCCCGGTCGAAATCCAAGCGGCCTTTGTTTATGATTTCGGAATGGTGTATGACATTGTGGCTTTTATTGATCCCCTTCCCTCGTTTGTTGCAAAAAGGGACAATTACTTTGCTGGCCCTCGACTTCCCCCCGGGCCAGCCCTTTTCCCTTGACGGCGTGATTCCGTACTGAGTAGGGGGAAAGGAATACATGATCCGCATTGTGAACAAGATGCAGCCATGGTGTCACAAATGCAGAGCATACGGACACCTCATCACGGAATACACTTGCCCGCTGCACCCATAGAAGAGGACCCGAACATCTGGGAGACTATTAAGGGACCCGAACAAAGTAACCGACTGGCGTGTTGTGGACCCGGGGCACGTAGGATGGGTATACATAGAGGATCGAACGAAAGAGGGCGCTCCGAGGAGGTGGGTTTGGGAAAAAACAGGGGAACCGGAATGGGAGACACGCCCCCCAAACACGTGGACCCCCCCAGCGCCTGGAGGAGAAGGTGCAAGGAACACAGGCAGCCCCCCCACATGAAAGTTGGAAAAATCTGGGTTGGACAACGGTGGGGAGGAAAGGGGGAAAATAAATCTGGGTCCCGAAGAAGCAGGCGGAGTCCGGTGTGGTGCAGACGAACGAGAGTTTTGGAAGGAATCACAGGGGTATTATGGGCCCAGATGCGACGCAATATATCCCAGAAAACAATCAAGTGGGGGAAGGAAGTATCCTTGAACGCAGGGACAAGGACGGTTCAACCCCTTCTGGCAGGCTAGTAAGGAGGAGGGACTGGCGGGAAGAGTGAAGACGGCTAAGATAAGGAACACAGCACCAGCAGAACCTCCCCCGGCCACCCCCTAGCCAAGTCCCCCAGCGTTGACAGAACCAGGTCAGACCGGAATGCAAATGAGTACGAGGGGAATGAGGTGGAATTGGGGAAGCTCGGGGAGTAGAGGTCCAGGCAACAGGAGGGGACTTGGGAGGGATTGTCTCCGAACCAGATTGTGGACACCAATCCTTTTCAGGCGGCCTTTGGCCCCGAGCCGATGGATGTGGACCCCCTCCCGGACAGTGCCAGTGCGTCACCTGAAGGGTTGTCTCTCGGCAAGGGGGAAGATGTAGGGGAGGAGGGGGTTCTGCAGCAGCACATGGTCGGGGAACAAACAACGCTGGTCGCCATCACGGACTGGCTCATAAATAATTTGAAAGCAAAGTATGGCCCACTCACGGATGACTTTTGGGACAAAACATATTTAGACTTGTTCCCTATGCTGGACACGAGCATCCCACTTAAATGTGTGCTGGAACAGGGACTGCGGCCAGGGGTGGGGTGGACGGAAGCATGGCACAAACTTGCTACCATAGTCTTCTCACGCTTTTAGCCACCCCACCCAGCCACTGACGGTGGGGGGGAGGAGGAAATGGGGCAAAATCTGAACAAGGAAGATGGAGAAGAGGGAGAAATGCAACCGCCCCCGCCCCCCCGCCCCCCCGACCCTGCAACCCTAGACCCAGAGGAGAATACACCTGGTCCATTAGACTCACCATTGGACTTGGGACGTAGAAAGAAACTCAGACATGTAGTTGAGCTGGGTCAGGACACAGGCCAGCTGTCACAAACAACAATGCTTCTGGTTCCCGTACGTAAGGAGGACGGGAAATGGGAAGTGAGTTTGTCCCCGGTCGGGAAAGGCAGGCAAGGAGGTCTCACGATACAGGGTTTGTCCTCCTTTTGGGCAGACCCGAAGAACTGCCAAATGGAGGCTGCAATAGAAATCTCACAGATGCATCTAGAAACATACATTGCAAAAACCCTGCCGCCGAGGGCGCAGGCCCTGGCATCTGTGTCATCAGGTCCTAAAAAAATTGCCCTGAGGGACGTATACATCCGGTTTGACTCAGGTAAAGATGATGGTCTGAAGTGGCATACCCACTTTCAACTCTTGGAACTGTTGACAGTCAAGGTCAGACCCAATGAGAGCTGGACAGAGCAGGACGTCCAGAGATGCTTGGGTGTTATTCTCAGGCTGGGCTTATTGGCGGGTGCAACCGGGTGGGACAGGGAACAGTTACCGTGGACCCGTCTAGGGACTTGAAGACCAGAAGGACTGAAATGGATCCGATTAAAGCGGTGTACAGAAAGGATCGAATCTGGAATCACTGCCAGCGGGTAGCGGACTTGGATATGCGGTCCCTAAATGTCAATGCCCTGGCATCCTGCAAAATGGAAAAACAGAATCCAACATGGGATCTGATGAGAGGGGTGGGAGGTAGAAATTGGCTGGATGTGGTATGCATCCAAGAAACACATCTAATGGACACCCTGGAACACAACCGCATCCACAAAATGATATCGCCATACAAGGCAGTCAAGGCACACACGCCGAGGCTAGGGAGCGCATGGGTGGTCATCTGGATCCCCCAGAATCCCGAGCAGACCCGGTTCATTGGGTGGTCGATTAGGAAGGGGGCCGATGGGTGTCGATTTTGGTCGCGCTGGAATTGGAGATTGTCTGTATTCTATGCATCTACACCTCGAATACCGTGAGGGAGAGAAGGGAGTTTTTTCGAGAGCCTGAAAGCACAAATCCCGGACGGGGTCCCGGTAATTCTAGCGGGAGACTGCAACGCAACCCCGGACCATTGGATGGACAGGTGGAAGCCTCTCTTCTCTGCCCCGACGTATATAGAGGAGGACAAACGAATGATAGAGGATTTATGTATCTTACTCAAGGTGTTTGATTCCTTCCGAAAACTTAATCCAGATACCCAATTCTACTCATGTTTAGGTAAAACCAGGACTGACGCCCAATCGAGGTCAAGAATAGACTTAATTCTTATTTCGGAGGATTTGGGGGGATCATTGTTATTGGCGGCAATCTTACCCGCCAGCCCGCACCCGGGCCTTGACCGCAAAATGTGTACCATCATTTGGTCATTTTGCAAGAAACCTGATCATGGGTCTGGTTTCTATAAACTCAACGTTTCTATCCTGTAGCAGAAGTCTTTTGAAAATTACATCAAGGATTGTTGGAAGTATTGGCACACACAAAAACAACACATACCGCATGAAACAAACTGGTTCAACAATGAACTATTGCACCTAGGTAAAAAATGCCGAGAATACTCAAAATTGTTAGTGGCTCGAAATAATCAACAGGAAATGGAAGCTCATAACCGCCTCCAACAGCTCGAACAACAGGATCCCCAAAACCCTTAGAATCAAGTGTTTTCGAACAACCAGTCTGAATTACAAGCCCTACGACAACAACTTCAAACCTCCGCAACACAACATTGGGAAGGAACATGCATAAGAGGATGACTGACACGTCATGAAATTGAAGGGACAATGGGCAAAAAATTCTTCAGCCTCGCCCGTGCACGTTCACGCAGAACCAAGATAGCAGCGTTATACGATCCGCAGTCAAGAGGTCAAGACGTGACAACCTCCATACCGCAGTGTATGCAGATTGCGAGATCCTTTTTCAACGACCTGTTCACCTCACGATGCGCTAGACGGGAGGGGGTCGCTAAGGAAAAGGAGATAGCTGATTTTCTAGAGCCAATAAGGAAAGCCTTATTGGGCCAGTAAAGGAAGCAATTGGATAGGCCCCTCTCTAAGGGGGAAATCTGAACGGCCCTGATGCAGATGGATGAGGAAAAAAAAAACAGGTGTGGACGGGTTCCCAAAAGAGTTTTGGGAATCATTTTGGACTCTAATGGCCCCGGACCTCATGGGGTTCTACCATCACGTATGGGAAACAGGGCACATGGGGGAGCTGGTAGGGCAGGGGTTCCTCACCTTACTACACAAAAAAGGTGATCCGATGGACATCAAAAACTACAGTCTAATAACCTTGCTCACAGTGGTTTACAAAATGCTAGCAAAAATCTTGGCAAACCGCTTGATCCAGGTTTTGGAGGACCTCATTCATCCGGCAGAGACTGGGTTTGTCAAGGGACGTAGGATCCACAAATATTTTGCTGGTTAACGAGATCCTCAAGTTAACAAGGCAGGACAAGCACAATGTTGTTGTGGTCTTCATAGACTTTGAGAAAGCATATGACCACGTGGACTGGACCTTTCTAGATAGATGTATGCAGAAAATGAATATTGGATCGATCTTTCGACGCTGGACGGATATCCTACACCGCAATGCTACTACGAGCGTTTAGGTCAATGGATTAATGACACTTGTAATCTCGCTGCAACGACCGGTCCGCCAAGGAGACCCCTTGGCTCCCTTTCTGTTCATAATTGTGATGAAGGCATTGACAGTAATCCTCCGTACTAACAAGGATCTTAGAAAATTACAGATCTTCGCTATTCCTGAGGAGGCGATCCCCGTATGCTCGATGTTTGTGGATGACCTGACGGTTATGGTGGACGCCACCCCCGAGAATATAGAAGAGATTAAAAAATTGTTGGATCGATTTGTGATAGTCTCAGATATGACTGTCAACTGGGGGAACAAAACACTGGGGCGGTGGATCTATCACCAAGGAGTGCGTCCGCCGGAAATACCGCGGGTCAAATGGTTACCGAAAAACGCCCCGGTTAGAGTATTAGGTATAATGCTAACGACATCACGGATCGAACGACGAATGAATCCTCAAACCAGCATTGGAGAAATTGACACGTCGGAATGACAAGCATACATATTTGATGGGTAGGGCACTGACAATCGACAACATAGTACTAGCGGCCCTCTGGTATAGGTCTGCGCTTTGGACCCTCAGTAAAGAAGCGGTTAGATCACTCAAGAGGCAAATCACCGCCCTGATGTGGAGAAGAAATAGTGAGCTTCCAAAGTGGCCTAGCCGTCAGTGATCCAGCCAAAGGACAAGGGGGGTTTGGGTATCCTACACCCAGATACCCAGGTGGCTGCGCTGTTGGTACAATGGATCAGAAGATTGGTATTTACACCAGACCTTCCTTGGTATATCCTTGCACTAGAGAGTTGCTAGACTGGCACCACAAACACCACGAGGTGTGGATCCCCTGACTTGGTTAGAGGACCGTTATTGGTCCATACCACGGCGCCCTCGGGTTGACAGAGACTCCACCCAGGGTGCAGCGAGGAGTGACCTGGCCAAAGATGACTTTTGGCCCTGGGTGCTGAAGGCCTGGCGCCAACCACCGTTGCCAAGAAAAACCTACCGAGTAGATGGGAAGAGGTGACGAGGCAACCCCTCTTTGGCAAAAAAAATATTACTGATAGAAATGGGAGGGTGCACCGTAGTTCGGACCCCCCATGGAGCATCAAGGTCAGAAACGACATAGTGAGGATCAGAGATATGTGGGACCTGGCAAGCAGACACTGGAAAACGGTGCCACAGTTGAGGGCCCAGATGAGGTATTGCCATGGTATTGAAAGGAACTTAGAAACATTGATCTTTGTGTTCCTCTTAACAGGGTGCGTATTCTTTGAAAAGGACCGCAACTGGTGGAAGGAGACGAGGTCGCACTACCGGACGATACGGAGAGCGTTGGTAACGTGGTGGAAGTGCGGGCAGACAAATCTTTGATCAACCTTTTCCATAAGGGAAAATGTAATGTTCTCACCAGGTACGTTCTGGACGCGGTGAGGTGGTGGAGGAACGAGGAGTTGCACAAAATTTGAGTATTGAGACATAATGATGAATGGACCGCATTTCTCCCCGGAACACCCCTCACTGAACTCCCCTTCGACTCGGAGGAGTGGCATTGGTTGAGTGCACGAAGAACGTCAGCTAACCCAAATATAAAGTTCTCTGGTTTGTCAGTGAAGGTCACTTACCGGCTGTTGCGGCCAAAGGTGGACCTTAAAGAGATTGTGAAAGTCCGCTGGATAACCCACCTGAACTTAAGACAGGAGACCATCCGCCCTATCCGGTGGTTTTCAAGCATGAGGTCCAAACCAGATAAATTCGCCTCGCTGCAGTGGAAAATAGAGCATCGTTGCCTCCCGACAAACAATTGGCTGATAGATCGCACGTACCTAAAACAAAAGGGTTTGGCGCTCCCCTGGTGTAAATCCTGCCATAACGCCTTCACCTCACGCAGGATCCCGAAAACTATAGAACACATTTTCCTACAATGCCCAGGGGCGGTCCTCACTTGGCATTGGTGGGACCGGATATGGAGCCTTCTGGGCACTTAATCGGCCTGGTCGTAGGACTGGAGGGCGCTGCTCTAACATAAATAATAAAACAGTATATACAGCAAGAGCTCCTCTCACGATGGCAGAAGGTCAAGAATCAATTACAGACATATCACTCAAAGAAAGACATCACACAAGCAATTAATCAATTCTCAGGGGACTGGCTGGGTAACGAAAAAGGGGGTTGGATTGCCTATATTCGATGGGAGGGTGGACAATCCTTGGGGCAGGAGCAGGAAGACTTCAGGAGGGACTACTGCCTCTGCTTCAAGGAATGGACTAAAGTGGATCAAGGATTGCAGTTGCGCTCACCCTCAGAATTTCCGGACCCATTCCCGCCCCATCAACTGTCTTTGGTGGACATGCAATGGTGCGGTGCACGCTTGATGCTCTGTTGGACACCGGACAAAGACGACACGGGTGAAGGCAGGTTGATGGAGTGATGAGAACCTCATAAGAGACTATACTGTTTGCTGCAAGGACTGGACCACCTCGAAGTTCCCTGACCCCTTCCCGCCCCATAGTCTGTTATTGGTGGATCTTCAGTGGTATGGAGCAGAGTGAGTTGGGGGGTGAGAGTCTACATAGTTACGAAGTTGCAGAGGCTTAATTTTCTGTATCTGAATGGGTGGACGGGGCCTAGGAAGTCTTGCATTTTGGGCGCCGAGCAGCAAGGCCGAAGAGGTCCCTTTTTCCCCTCTCTCTGGCTGCTCATCTTCCTGCTCAGTCCCCTGTTCTCAGGGCAATCAATGCTGGCAGAAGATGAGGAAATCTTCAAATGGACCTCAATGGCTTTTGTTAAGGGACGTTGGACCCATTTTCCAACAGGTGTTGCTCCCCACCAACAGTTGGAGCCTTCCCGGGGGAGATAGAGGTGTCTATTCATACCACCGCCCCTAGCTCCCAAACGGGCAGCTTTGCCAAAAAAAAAAAAAAAAAAAAGGATTAAAGTTTAGTTTTAGTTTGGCCATGTGTAGGAGCAGGGCGTAGGTAGAACCCGACACCCGCATGGCAAAGGTGTCGGCTTTGGCGGTCGGAAGCCCGACTGGTAGGCCAAGGCATAGCCTTGGGGCACTTTGGAGAAACCGCGCAGTATGCGGAAACCGTCAGTGTCTGCTGATGCCAGTACCAGCCTTGGGCATAGCACTAGCGGTAAAGGCGTCGGACCTCTATGCAGTAGCCTCGGGGATCAAGGCAAAGCAACCGTCGACAAAGGAGCAAAGGAGCAGCACGTGAAGAATCGAGGGGTAGAGGGCCCAACGGGGCTATCCCCCTTGGTTTTACTGACGATCGCGGCAGTGGGCCTAAACCGCGGTGCCCTCTCTTCCCCGGTTCCCACTTCTATTTTCTCTTTTTGTTTTTATTTTTATTAATAAACTTGCGATTTTTTTATTAAAGCCCGTTTTGGAAAAATGGTCCCGGTGTCGGTACCAAGACCAGGCCTGAACACCAACGAGCCTAGCTCAGTTGGTACACCGTACACCCACGAACTTTTGATACAGACCGAGGTTTGAATTCGTATGTAGTCAGGTGACCAGGATAAAGCCATTCAGAATTACATAGGGGCTGCTAGGTCACGTGAGGCCGCGGCCCATAACCTAGTCATTTGGGACACCTGTTAAAATTGGAACGATACATAGGAGATTAGCATGGGCCCTACGCAAGGATGACACGTATAAATCTGGAGAGAGCCCGACGACTCGGCGTTTTGCTGTTGTTCTGCTTTCCATGCTATCAGAGTGCGTTGTTGGAATGTGCGGTATTCAAGGAGTAGCACAATGGAGTCGACGAAGGCAGCAAGGAAGAAGGGAGTTGATCACGAAGAGAAGGAATGGGAGACTAGGAGTATCGAGACAAGGATGGTGAGGAAGAAAAGGAAGGAGAAGGAGAGTGCTGCTTACCTAGCGGTGAATCTATCGACATTCTAATGCCAAGTTCATCCTCAGTTTGGCGTGTTTTTTTCTCGAATGTTAGCAGGGAGTTCATCTTTTAATTGCTAGTGTATCTTTCGGAGACCGGGGGCCAAATTTGTTCTCGTTTTGCACATTTGTCGAGTAGCAGAGAGACAGTTTATCCTCACACGATCCATCTCATCGGTATCACCGTCATCATTGGCATGCTGCGGTTCGCCATCGGGGTAAAATCCATTGGCAGGTACCGATGATTGCATCCAGAAAGGCGCTGCACCTGACCGCTCTTAGCGGTGGGTTCATTCCCATCAAGCAGACAAGCAAAAGGCAGCGTATGGAATTACGATAGTGTATGCAGCAGGGTGGATTAGAGAGAGAGTAGGAAGACGTGGGGATACACACACATGAGAGAGAGAAAGACAGGAGGAGGGCCGAAGGGCTTACCGTTGGTGTGAAGAAGTTGCGGGCGAATGTGGTGTATCTCCCCTAGCGTGAAAGTTCATTCCCATGTTCCACACTTGGAGGGTGATGGTCGTGTGCTAATCCGCATCTTCCTGTTTTGGTCGTACTCTTCGCATCACTGCTCGCAGTGCTCGGTTGTCCTACACCTACTTTCGTCTGTGGTAGAATCGACCAGGTTCCTTGATGATTCAAAAGGAGGCGAACCACGCGGGGATCAGTGCTTGGAGGAATGAACCAGTGAGTAGCCTGGTGGGGCGTCCCACTGTTGCGGATATATGCGAACAGGCATTGTTGAGGAAAGGTCTTGCAGAATGTGTCATAGCGATGCTCTGTGTTATATACCCTGCAAATGAGAAGCTCATCTTCTGCATTATAGGAGGGTCTCCATCATTGATCCAGCCATCCATCAGGAGCGGCATTGAAATCGCCAACCATTATCGCAGGAATGACCTAAAAAAATTGAATCCTTTCTTGCCCATCGTTTGACGCATAAATGTTGATGAGACACAACACCTCTAATTAAAGCATGACTAATGCAGAAACCCATCGTCCTTATAACTGATCTGCAAACCAATGAATGTGATCTACCTCTGCAATTGCATTTAAAAACTTTCGCACGTGGGTTAGTAGCTCGGTAGGGATACGCCCCTAAGGGTGGTGACAACCCCTTAGGGAAGCAAGTTTTGCCCAGTGAGAACCTATCCTGTCGTGGGGGTCCGCAAGAAGTACCCCTGGCGCACCCGGCTAGAGCGGCGAAGGGACGATGCGACCACGTCCGCCTTGGCGGTTCGCGGGGTTATCTTGCATCGTTCCTAAGTTATCTCTTTTATTTTTTGTTTAGTTAACTCCTGCGTGACATGGTCGGGAGGGCTCTCGCACTTTGCAAAAAGGCGGGAGCCGATGCGCTCGACAACGCTATAATCTCTACAAGGCCAAGACACCCACCCCTCCTCTACCACCGACAATTGCAAGCCATCACAAGACGAGGCATGCTACAACATAACCATCACTTTTCAACACGCTGCAAAAGTAAACAAACTTATTTTCCTAGAAGAGATAAGAGAGACTCTTCATAGGGTGTGGAATGCAAAGTCACCCAGAAGCGATGCGATGATGACAAAAGAACTTTGCGCCCCTTGGCAAAGATCTCCTTCAAGTCTTCAAGGACAGTAAGGAGAAAGTAGGGTCGGGAAAACCTATCTCAGCTCAAAAGAAAATGAGAAAGGGGGAAGACTTGAAAATGACAGACCAAACTTTTTTACCAATGGTCCCATACAAGATCCTATTCTAAAACACTTGCAAATAAAATACAGAGTCTGATTGACAAATGCCGCCATTGAGACCACGGGCTTCATCCCAGGCTATTATATTTTGATAACATCTGGCCTCGTTCCACTACTCACCAAATTTACAAAATGAGAATGAAACTTTCGCTGGAACATGGAAAGATACACCGCCATATTTTTTGTCTTTTGGGCATGCATTGACTAGTAGAGCGAGGCCCATCATGTCGCTCGATGAAGCCTCCAGAAAGATAGGTCATGACAAATGTGAGCCGCAGTAGCCGCTATCTTATTCTTTGCCTTTGAAAAGGGTTGAACGAGTCCACTGTAATTTTCATCAACACTGTATGGAAAAAACATGGGCAGAAGAAGGGTTCGAAGAGGGGTGAGGATCCTTCACAATGGCGAAAGAATCAATAACGCATCCCGCACGGTTCAGATCAATGACTCGATGAGATCGCATTGGAGACTTACCCAATCGCATGGTTAGTTCGAGGAGATCCAATATAGTTGTCTTCCATAAGGACCCCTCAATCAACTGGAGTTTGATGCAAACCCCAACCGTCCACATGATTTTTACGAGCCCACAACTCTTACATTCGTCGATGGTCTGACAATGCTCATCCATGTCTCAAACTTTTCCTTCCAGGTCGTTGTCAAAATGATGGTGGCCTCAAGTCTTGCATCAGAGAAGAGAGTTAACTCAACCAAGACATAAGGATAGTAACTGGGGGAAAGCACCCCCCCCCACACACACACATCCCAACGCAAATGACCTGGTCTAGAGGAGAAGAGACTTTCCAATATGTTAAAAAAACTATTAGAAATTGTGGTCAACATCCCTTGGGACATTTGTTAAAAATGGAACTATACAGAGAATGAAAATTAACATTCAGGACACCATTTTATTGGTTAACGAGGTCATTAAATTATAAAGGCAATCTAAACACAACACTCCCATTATCTTTGTAGATTTCGAAAAGACATATAACCATGTCAACTGGACTTTTCTGGATAAATTCCCCGAAAGGATGAATTTTGGCCCAACCTTTAGAAGGTGGGTAGAAATTTTGCATCAAAACGCCACAACGACCATTCAAGTAAATGGTAGACTGACCTCTGCTATACACCTAGAACGGTCGGTGAGGCAAGGAGACCCTATAGCCCCTTTTCTCTTCGTCATTATTATGGACGCCTTAGCAACAAACTTAAGGATACACAAGGACCTTCAAAAGATAAGACCCTCTTCTATCCCGGAGGACTCCATCCCGGTTTGCTCTCTTTTTGCAGATGATCTTACCATAATGAAGTGACAACTTTCTTATGGAGACTGGATCACGAGTGCTCAAGGGTCATCAGTAGAGTTGTTTGGCAGTCGGTTGAACAACCAAAAGCTAGAGGGGGGCTAGAGATAATCGACCCAACTACTCAAGTGATGGCCTTGGCCCTTCAGTGGGTAAAAGGTCTTCTCTTTTCCACACAAGTGTCATGACAACCTTTGGCCTTGCAGCAAATTGCAAGGCTAGCGTCACCGACGCCCCCTGAGGTAGAACCGGAGACGTGGCTCGAGGACAAACACTGGACCATACCGCAAATATCAACCCGGACCAATGTGGAGGGAGGGTCAAACAGACAAGCGGCCAGGCAGGACTTAAAAAAAGACGATACTAAAGACATGGTGTAAGTTGCCCCTACCCGACAAAGTCCCACCAATGCGATGGGAAGAAGTGGCCCGACAACTGCTGTTCGGAAATCGATAGGTAACAGACCCCCAAAGTAGGATCTTCCATAGTAGTGAAAACCCTTGGAAAGGTTGGGTCACGAATGGTGTCCTTCGAGTCAAGGATATCTGGGACCAGGAAACCAAAGACTGACTGTCAAAGACCAGACTAAGGAAGGAACTGAAATACTGCCATAAAATGGGAGAAATGTTGGATACCATTATTTTTGCTATCCCCCTCGATTGGATCCGAATTTTAAAGAAAGGGTCGGTGGTGATAGTGAGAGATTGGGTGGGGTTCAGGGGTACCGAGGGGCTGGTCGGAAGTGTAGTATACACTAGCCAGGCTGGTAGGGGGGGGAGCAAGAAGTGATTGCCAACCAGTTCATAATAAAAAATGACAATACTCTAAAACAGGTACAACTAGAAGAGACAGTATGGCACCTAAGGTCAGGGATATACCGTATCTATGTCCTCAAAGAAAAGGACCAATGGCGAGCATACAAGCCGAATAAACCAATTCAAGAGTTCCCGCTGGACCCCGATGAGTGGATATGGACTTAGCAATATGGGAGGGGGTGGTCCGAGGTGAGGCAGCTACAATCTCTCTCAGTTAAATTAGCCTACCGAATCTTGCATCCAAGAGTAAACCTGAAAGAGATGGTGGAGTCATGGTGGATGAAACGTCTAAACGTGGGAAGAGACACACTGCGACCGGTCAGATGTTTAAAGCGAGTAGGGTCATGCCGACGAAACTAAGTTCACTCCAATGGCAGGTGGAACATAGGTCCTTGCCCACCAACGACTGGCACCTAAGGTCAGGGATATACCGTATCCATGTCCTCAAAGAAAAGGACCAATGGCGAGCATACAACCCGAATAAACCAATTCAAGAGYTCCCGCTAGACCCCGATGAGTGGATATGGACTYAGCAATAYGGGAGGGGGWGGTCCGRGGTGAGGCRGCTACARTCTCTCTCAGTYAARKYAGCCTACCGAATSTTGCATCCAAGAGTAAACCTGAAAGAGATGGTGGAGTCACGGTGGATGAAACATCTAAACGTGGGAAGAGACACACTGCAACCGGTCAGATGTTTAAAGCGAGTAGGGTCATGCCGACGAAACTAGGTTCACTCCAATGGCAGGTGGAACATAGGTCCTTGCCCACCAACGACTGGCTGGTAGACAGAACGAGGCTAGAACAAAAGGGACTGGCACTCCCATGGTGGAAGATATGCACAACATCCTTCCCGGCTCAAAAATGGCCTGAGACCATAGAGCACATGTTTTGCAGTGCCCGCCGACAATATGGCTATGGAGGTGGTGGAACCGCATATGGAGACAACAACACCTCATAAATGTGGCCATTGGACTGGAGAGCACTCCTCTGTGATGCATGGGCTCCATAACAAGCTACCCCTTTTGAAGAAAACATGTTTAAAATAGGGCAACATGGAAGGGAGGGGAGAAGTAGGAGGAAGACGTAGAGGAAGGGAAAAGGGACTACCACCGATGCTTCCAGGATTGGACAAACATCGCCCCCTCCATCCCACTTCTGCCTCTCTCACTCTTTGCTGAATTTTTCCCTCCCCCTCTCTTAGCTTTGTTTGAGATGGAATGGTACCGGGAGGTGAGTGGCTAAAGTTTTGAATGCAGAGTGAGTGGAGAGTATACTACTCCACCGGACACTATACAGGCCTGCTCAGTCAATCCCCTTGGTTGCAGGGCAATCAATGCAGGCAGGCCCCAAGGTCACTGTTCTCACCGTTCTCAGACATTGTCATTTTCTGTATAAGGGATGCTGGACCTGTTTTCCAGCAGGTGATGCTCCCCACCAATAGTTGGAGCCTCCCCCGAGGTGCTAGTAATGTCTGCTCTTATTAGCACCACTAACACTGGTGGGGTGTGTCAAATGTGCAAGGATGACACACATAAATCGAGAAATGGACCAAAGAAACGAGAAAAACAAGGAGAAACCGTGGTGAACAAGGATGGGACGTGGCCTCCACCAGCGGTCTAGTTCAGTTGATAGAGCACGCAAGTGGCATTCAGGAGGTCACAGGTTCAATTACCCACATTATCCATTTGATTCCCCACGGCCCCTGGGGCGTGCTTCGGGTTCACCAGCTGAGATGGTTGGCTTGCCCCCGCCCCCTCTTCTGGTTGGTCTTGGTAGGGGCTTTGCCTTTGTCCTTTCCATCCAGTGCTAGGGGTTACGCTCAACCCTGAGGGGATAGGCTCAGTCCATGCTAGTAGATTCACACCTCCCCTAGTGAGCTTGGGTGAGCTTGGGTGGGTAGGTAGGTAGTGTGAGGTATATTGAGAGAAGGCGGCGGCGCTGCTGGCGCGAGCGAATGTCGTGTGCGCTGCTGCCGAAAGCACGACGCTAGCACCACGCGAGGGCAGGCGCTGCGCTGGCGCGGGGCGACTGGCACATGCGCAAGTGCGAGCGCTGAGCTTCTGTGAGCACTGTTGAGTGAGATGGTGTGAGGCGGATATGGTGGTTGTCTTCCTACATTCCAACGCTTAGCATACGCGTGGGGACCAGAGGTGCTTGATCATGCCACGTCACAGGCAGACATAGCAGATGATCTGGCTTATGGGATTTCCACTCCATTGCCGCAGCTGCGTTCTTGCACGTGGCATAGAGCCTTGACGGTGTTGGCTACGTCGACGCCGGTGGAGTAGGGTGGAGTCAGAGTGCAAGGGTCATCATATGGTTGGAGTGTGTGGAGGGAGATCATCAGGGAGCTATTCGTCAACATCATTTGCAGGTTATCATCATCTCAGTATTGCTGTTGGGTGGTTATTATCTTCATCGGCATTTTTGTTCCCTATGATGCCATCAGCATCACTGGTCAATGGGTTCGTCATCATCTTCATCATGCTGTTGTGCCCTCAATAGCACAATGGCGATAAAAAATTAAAAGAATTAAAAAACAAGTGGACCCGCCGCAGCGAAGGACGGATGGCAAAAACATATTGTGAAACACCCCAGCCATCAGTTGGACCCCATCTTTGCAATGTAACCCTCGTGGACGCTGCCCAACTTTGTAAAATGGGCCCGTACGTGCAGTTGCAAAAGGCAAAGAAAATTTGCACACGCACCTGACAGGGGCATAACATAAACATGTCAGTCCAAAAGACCATTCCAACCCTCTCTCTCTCTCTCTCTCTCTCTCTCTCTCTCTCTCTCTCTCTCTCTCTCTCTCTCTCT
>BFEA01000044.1:3853136-3863394 GCA_003427395.1 Chara braunii
CTCTCTCTCTCTCTCTCTCTTACACACACACACACACACACACACACACACACACATACACACACACACGCATACACACACACACACGCTTAAACAGGACAGAAAAGGAGGAGGAGACCCAAATATAAGAACCTTCGAACGAACCGCCCCTTCCTTTTTAGCGGGTGTAGCGCAGCAGGAAAGCAACAAGAATTCAGACTTGACATACGTAAGGTGCAGTACCTGCATCATGACACCACCTTGTGGCGTTACCAGCCCTGTTTTTTTGTCTCCTTTTTTTTTAGTTTTTTTTTTTCTTCTTTTTTTTCTTTTTTTTTTCCCCTTTTTTTCTTCATTGTTTCTTCCTTTTTTCTTTTTTCTTTTTCTTTTTTTCTTTCCCCTTCTTTTGTTGTTTTTCGCTTTTCCACTGACGGGAGATATAAAAGACGTCTGCCCTGCACCCACATGCGCAATACCCGCTAAGGTAATACAACACAAATACTACGACAAGGGGTCAGCCGAGGAAGCGAACGCACGCACACACAAAAAAAAGGGGACTGGCAGATGCTTCAAACGAAAGACGCGCGCCCCCAGTAGCAACTCACGTTTTTTCCTCTCTTTTTTTCTTCTCCTTTTTCCCTTTTTTTTTTTTCTTTTCTTTTTTCTCTTCCTTCCTTTTTTTCCTGCCTAACGGCTCTTTAGAATAGGCGCATTGAGTAAGAAACAAGAGTCCCCCGTCATAGGGAATGGCGATGGAAACGAGTCTCACTTCCCAAATAAAAAGAAGGAAATCGTGTCGATAGAACGAGAAGGAGCAATCGGTCCGTCTCTACAAGCGACGCACTGCTTTGCGTGAATTTGCAAACGGCGACATGCGATCTTCAGCTAAGTGGAACCAGCGGGCGGCAGGAATTCTTCGGGCGATGGACATCGAGGTTGATCTCGACCTTCTCTAAACACAAAACAACGAGGAGGAAGTGGTATAGTCTCTATCCACGGCGAATTCCTACGCAGGCAGCACACTCGCACGCAGGTAGCACACTCGCAACTCGCTCAATAAACTCGCCGCAGAAGCAACAACGCTGCTACTCGCACTATGAATACCTGTGACGCAGCTGCAAACGCACCAGCATCGCTCTCTCTCCTCTTTAGCTTTTATCTCGTTGTGCTGTTCTTCCTAGCCCTCATTCCAAATGCTATAATCGCAGCAGCCGCCATTTGGCTCATTAAGGAGGACTGGACCTGGCTAAGACCAGAGAGAGTATCCTGCGCCGTCTCCACCTTTGTCGTACTCTTCTCCGCATTAACGCTTGCTCTTGCGCTTTGCTGTATCGCGGCTGGAGTAGGAATCGTCTTCGGGATAACAGAAACCGCGCTAAGGCAATGAAGGAGGAAGAACGACGCAGGGCGTTGGAATGGGCGACATGTAGTCCCATCGGCTTCTTAGCCTTTCTTGCATACCTAGCCTTCCTGCTCTTCGTCCTGGCGATTCCCCCCACCCACCTCGCCCCTCCCCCCTCTTCCCCAACCCCTTCTGCCCCCCACCTGTCTTTTCCTTCCAAAGATCATGGAAGAATTCCCCTCTGATGAACTTCCATGTGGTCGGAGCAGAAAAGCACTTCAGGGATGGGCCACTCCCTTCCAGCGGATCGGTCAGTTGTGCTCACGATATGGATCGTACTAGTAGGAATCGTCTTCTCAATAACAGAAACCGCGCTAAGGCAATGAAGGAGGAAGAACAACGTCGGGCGTTGGAATGGGTCGCATGTAGTCCCATCACCTTCTTAACCTTTCTTGCATACCTAGCCTTCCTGCTCTTCGTCCTGGCGATCCCCCCCACCCACCTCGCCCTTCCCCCCTCTTCCCCAACCCCCTCTTCCCCAACCCCCTCTCCCCCCAACCTGTCTTTTCCTTCCAAAGATCATGAAAGAATTCCCCTCTGATGAAGCTTCATGTGGCCGGAGCAGAAAAGCACTTCAGGGATGGGCCACTCCCTTCCTGCGGATCGGTCAGTTGTGCTCATGGTACGGATCGTACTAAAGGGTGTCTGGCCTCATACGGGAATATCCTATTTTCTCTCCCTCTCTCGACTTCACCCTACTCTCTAAGCCTTGCTCTCCTATTTGGTCGGAAGTGGTGATGGTTGGAGATGACTTCTTTTATAAATTTTTGTGAGATATTCATGTGAATTTTCAGTGTATCGATAAATAATGCATTTACGTGTGCGGCTCATTTGAATTACCCTGTGTGCGTGATGGTTGATGCCCCAAGAAGTTAGCTCGCTCTTCTTGTTATCTACGAACCAAAAAAGGGGGTTGCTGGTTGCACGTATTTACATTTTCCAAACGATTAGAGAATCAACGGGCCGGATTTAGTTAACATGAATATATGTTGTCATGTCATTCGTAATCCCAGTCAATGACCTTAACCTCGGCAACATCTACACGTATGCAATCTGTGTCGAACCACCTTAGCAAAAGGAAGATCTAATAGGGAGGTTTGCCTGCTTGGATGAAGGTCATCTCTCTACGGTCACTTTCCCATTTTTTTACGCAATCCTCTTTGTCAATTTCGGAAAAGGTTGAAAGAGTCATAATTCTCAAAGAAACTCCATGAAAGGATTGATGACCCACGTACTTTTTGATGCATCTTTCTCTCCTCTCCTCTTGTAATCAATGAATAGGAGGAAGTTGTCGGTGAGCGACAAAGGGAATTGACAAACTAGAGCTAGTAAGCATAAATAATTGTGATCGACTTAACAGAGTCGTCGGTATTTACGACGACCAAGGACGGATCTCAGTCAATTATCCAAATGTGACCTATACGAAATCGCCCTGGGCATATCATGTCATTTGTAATCCCAATCAATGACCAAACTCTTACAACATATACCCGGATGCAATTTGTGTTGAACCACCCTAGTAAAGGGAAAATCTAGTAGGATAAGTTCGCCTGCTTTGATAAAGGACGTCTTTGTACGGTCACTTCCTTTCCCCCCCCCCTTTCTTTTACTCAATCCTCTTTGACAAAAGGTTGAAAGAATCATAATCCTGGGAAAAACTCCCTGTAAGATTGATGACCCATGTACTTTTTTATGCATCTTTCTCTCCTCTCATCCCGAAATCGATGTATCTGGGAAAGTTGTCGGTAAGCGACAAAGGGAATTGATGAATTAAACGTAAATAATTGAGATCAACGTTACAAGTCACCCATATTTACGACGACCAAGCACAAATTTCAGTCAAATACCCCAACCCCCACTACAACTACTCGGATGTGATCTCCCGGCAACGAAGAGATCTAGTAAGACAATTCGTATGAGATATCTTTTTACGATCTATTCTTTTTGAAATTTTGAGTTCACGCAATCTTTTCGTTTTTTGCAAAACTAGTTGAGCAAGTAATATTATTTTCTACTGCCTCCTTGACATTCTGGAATCAATGTGCATAGTTAAGCTGACAATTACGCTTATCGATACAAAACAGTATAAGGAATGAAAGAAAATGAACTGGTAAACGTTAAGAATTACGATCAATCGTTAATTATCTGAGTCCACCAGGTTGCGATCTACATGGTAGTCACACCTATTGACGATTTTTAAGCAATGAACAGCAAGGGGAATTAACGGACCGCCCGTTCGGCCTCCACCCGCTCCCTACCTTTCCTATGACCTGCCCCGTTCAAACTCCTCACCATTTCGCCTCTCTCTCTCTCTCTCTCTCTCTCTCTCTCTCTCTCTCTCTCTCTCTCTCTCTCTNCTCTCTCTCTCTCTCTCTCTCTCTCTCTCTCTCTCTCTCTCTCTCTCTCTCTCTCTCTCTCTCTCTCTCTCTCTCTCTCTCTCTCTCTTCCCTGCGTGCATTTGGCACCTTGCGTTGCTCGCCCTGCGCACGGTTTCGAATTTCGCCCAGCCGCTATCCCGCAACTGCCTGCCCCGTTCGGCCTCCACCCGCTCCCTACGTTTCCTATGGCCTGCCCCGTTCAACCTCCTCACCATTTCATCGCCGCCCGCCTTCCCTACAACCTGCCCCGTCCAGCCTTCACACCAGTTCCGCCGCCCGCTAGGGCCCTACACCTTTTTCGGCCTTTCCCAACATTGTTCCCGGGGGCTGGCGTGAGAGAAGAAGAGAAAAAAAAAAAACAGAAAACGAAAGAATGACATACGACAAGAACCACTGCTCTTCAAATGTGCAAAATGAGACTGAACCGAGCACTAGTACATGGAAAGTTACATTGGTATACTTTTTGTCTTAGGTGGATGTGGAGGGTAGTGGAGTGAGGCTCGTACCATCTCCTCCCTGTTGTCACACGGCTAGGAGGAGAAAACGACCTGTTTGGCCTCACACGGCTAGGAGGAGGAAAAAACGCATTTGGCCTCCCTTCATTACCCTCCACATACGCAAACAACAAAATATGGTAATGTATCGCAAACAACAAAATATGGTGATGTATTTTGCCATTTTCTATTTCTCAAATTCTTAAATATGAACAAGAGTTGTTCAAATCAATTGATCCAAATTTGCTTCTTGCAATTGCACAACAAAAAACAATCACTGAATAAATCGATAGTCAACTGACTAACTTTTGTCAAAAAAATACTCAAGAGTTTCTTAGCAACCCACTCAGGTTACTTCACTATTTTTTTGTATCTTTGTGACTGTTTTGGGTGGGGTAGTGTTGAAAAACAAATCTGCTGAAGTACAGGATGCTTCGAAAAGACAAGGATTTGTTAGGGAAAAAAAAAAGACAATCTTCATATAGCTGAATCAAATAATAGCTTTTCTCATTATCGTTGGTGGGAAGAATGTACATATAGAAATCGCCACCAACCAATCCAAAAACCCGTGACATTTTCAACTACTACTCTTTTGCGGCCCCCCTGGCGTGCCTAAGTCGTATTATACACTTATTGTGATCTTCATTTGGTCTTACGTTATCAACGGTATTCAATCTCGTTTTGAACATTTGGAGTAATGGAGTGAGGGCAAAAGAAAGGCCTTGCAATGCTTGCACTACTCTCAAAATTTGTAAAATGAGACTGAATCCTCCCGTAGAACATGTAAAGATACATTTCTATAACTCTTTTGTGAATGTGGGGAGTAGTGGAGCAACGCCCAAAGAGGAAAGATTATTGGGGGGGGGGGAAGGGAAAAAAAAAAAAAAAGATCCGCCAGGCAGGGCTGAACTACTCGCCACATGTACAAAGACTTGTATCTATCCATGTTCTGGTGGTGAATACATTCTTGTTTAGCATACTTGGACAATTGTGGAGAAAGGTCCCTAACCACCATATTAAAGTTGTTTCTGTTGCCCGACAACTGACAGGTACATCTTTGTTTATATTTCTTTTTTTTTTTTCATTTGTTTCCTTACTCAACTATACTGCGTTTGTCGATGTGGAAACACATACTTGTCATACACCATGAGGACAGCCTGCAGTCCATTTTCCTTTTTTCCTTTGGCCTAACGACTTCCTCCTCCATTACTCTACGAAGCCTAACGACCTTTCATTTTGGCTAATTGTTTAAAAACGCAGAGCCTCTACCCCCCATTGATGACCTTTTGGATATGGCGCAGGAATGTAGCTACTTTACTAAGACAAATTTAAAATCCAGAGGATCAGCAAAAAAACGCCTTTCATAGCAGGTTCGGTTTGTACGAGTTTGAGGTGATGCCTTTCGGCCTTGGCAATGCGCTGGGAATATTCCAGCACGACATGAACATAATATTTCACGATTACTTATATAAATTTATCATCGTGTACCTCGACAACACCTCGCCACCCCACGCCCCCGCCTACCCCCGTGCACCGAACCCCGCCAGCCACTACCGGCCCTGCACGTTGATCCCTTCACCCGCCAACGCCGCCCACGACAGCAACCTCCACCCCCGCCGATCCCTGTTGAACCGCCCCTTGTGCCACCCGAGAGGGAGAGAGAGAGAGAGAGAAGGGGGGGGGAAGAGACAGAGAAAGAGAAAGGGAGAGGGAGAGAGAGAGTGAAAGACAAAGAGAGAGAAAGACAAAAGAGAGAGACAGAGAGACAAGAGAGAGAGAGAGAGAGACAAAAGAGGGAGGACGACAAAAGAGGGAGAAGACAAAAGAGAGAGAGAAACCTCCACAGCCAACCCCGCACCCCTGCCCCCGATCCCCGCAGCGCAACCATGGACCCCCACATCCTGGACCCCCGTTGTGACCCCCGCCCCCGCACCTGGACCCCCGGTCCCGCACCGGCAACCCCCGCCCTATGTGACTTTCAACCTCACGCCCTGTGCTGTCTTCCGATCGGAGTCATTACAATGCGGAAAATGCCCTGAAAAACAGCAAGATGGGGTGTGCCAAGGATTTTTGGAAAATTGGGTGTGGAAACCCTGACAGAACAAGAATCTCCCGTGTGGTCCCAATTTTAGCGAGAAACTTCAGCGAGAAACGATCATCGCCGCGCGGGAAATGGAATGAACGAGTGTAGTGTTCAAACGCCTATCTAATCGAAAAAGTATCTTTGGGCTTCAGGCCTAGTTCAGTTGGTAAGGCACAAAAGTTGCATTCCGGAGGTTGCGGGTTCAATCCCCATTGGCCTCACATATGTGCCTGGGCAAGCTTGGTGTTCTACCAGCTAGAGATAACCCGTTGGCCCCCCAAGCCAGCATTCGCAGGACCTTGGCTGATGTTGTCGGCTGCTATGCAGCAACAATATTGGCCATTAGACACCATGTAGGGTTGGGAGGGGGTAAGGAAAGGTGCAGTGACTGGCTATTTCTCGGCGCTAGCACCGCCGATTTCCCCCATCGGCAATGCCTGCCCACCCCTCGTCACTGTGACAAGGGTGGTGCCAACCTACCCTATGGGTTGGGGAGAGATCCGAGTTGGTTGATGTTCCCCCACACTATACATAAAGTAGTGAGAGTATGAGATAGATGCATACTACCAAGAAGATGAGATAGATGAGAGGAGAATACAGCTTACCTAAAAATTAAAAAAATAAATACAAAGTATCTCTAACCTCCATATGGGCTACTCGACGTCTTTTCGAACGGAAAGGCAACGGTACACGCGTGGGATCTCGTTTTCGAATTAAATACCCATCATCGCCCACTCCAAAGCTCAGAATGCCGACGTGGAGGGTTGCAGCCTGGTCGCTTTTTCCTTAAACTCGTCTTTGCCACATGTCAGTAGTGCAACCCGTGCTCGGTAACGCTCAGTGCGGCGACAATCGCTATAGAGAGTATTAGGCCAACGGTGTGCCACTACCACCCACAGGATGGTGATCAGCTCGCTGAACAGCAATAACAAAGTATAAGGCAGAAAATGAGTATCGACAATCACAAATCCCGCTCCCAGAGTACACCTCGTTTCGGGAGAGCTTAATATCGTCCTCCGATCTGGCAACGGCTTCTCATATGTCCCACTTGCATACACTTGATTGGTATAATTTGTCCATATGGCATAGGCAGGTTAGTAGCGTTTGTCTACTCAATCCATCATCCGATCTGATAAAAAACGCAAGTATTAGGCTATTAGCATTCATCTTTATAGCGGGGAATGGGGGAATTAACCTTCCATTGAATCCTGTTGAAACTGAAAAAATCCCGTTGACTTCCCGTTATACGAGAAAATGGGCCGCTCCTGCGCTTTTCGGAAAAACTGAAATGATGCGGGTAGTCCGGAACACGTGGCCCCAGGCACCTGCGCACTCATCCCCCCCCCCCCCCGCCAAAAAGAAGCATTCCCCCAACCCCTGAAGCACCTCTTATACCATCGAATGAGACCCACACCGACCGATCTGGCACCCACCATTGACCAACCCCCTAGCACCAGTCCCCAAACCTACCCGGAAGCCCTCTAAACCATCCGCCCCCGCATCCCCCAACACCCCAGGCACCCCAGTTACGTGTGCAGGTGTGCTGTGTGTTTGCGTATGTGTGTATATGTGAGAGTGTGTTTGTGCATGAATATGTATCTATGCGCATGTGTTTGTGTGTGTGTTTGCGAGTGTATGTGTGTGTGTGTGTATGCACGCGCGATTGTTGGTTTATGTGTGTGTGCATGTATGTGTGTTTATGTGTGTGTGTATGTTGTGTGTCTATGTGTGTGTGCGTGTCTCTTTCTCCTTTTTCTACTCTGTTCTTTATGCTTTTGTTATTTCTTTTTAATACATAGAGTTCAAAAAAACAAAACCAAAAAAAAGTTGTTACACATCTTTGAAAGATCTATAACCCTATATTTATAATTTGTTTCTCTCAAGTTTCTGCTTTTTTTTTAGCCCTACAAAAATCTCTATGAAACCCAAAAAAACACATTCATCTTATATTTTGTTTTTGTTCTTTTCATTGTGTTTACGTTTTTGCTTTTAAAAAAATATAGTCAAAGCTCAAAAAACGAATAAAAAAATATGAGGTTGCAGACCTCCAAAAGATCTACAACCCCACAGTTTGTTTGTTTGTTTTTTAGCGCACAAAAACAAATTATCACGGGTGCAGTGAAACCCATTGATGTTGTGTTTAAATGCCAAATCAACGGGAATTTATCAGCCATTGAATCCAACTTCAGACACACATACATTAGTTTAGGGAAGAAAGGAAGCAAAAGAAATAGTTACGAGGAAATCCTACGTAAACGGGAAATAACACCAAATCCTCATTACATCCAAGTCATAAAAACAGCAATTCAGCCACACAAGGAAGTGTTTCCCTCCAAGCTTGTTTTAATGCTCGCCTGAGCCGGCCCGACGAAACTTCAAGCATCAACTACGGGTAGAAGATCACGCACACATTGCTCTTCACCCAGAACACATATCAGTCATTGCACAACCAGAACGAGAGCAGAGAAAGAAAAACAAACAAGCACGATGGCGCGACCTCGTTAGCCTCTGAAGTTCGATGATGCTCCTCACTGCAAGATCCGATCAGACTAGAAGAGAGACACGGTGGTGACTCAGATGCGGACAAATACAAGAAGGACGTTATGTTATCCAATCGTTCATAGAGGGGGATATGGAGAGAAAGAAAGCGCGCATGGATAGAGTCGCAGCATGATCGAAGAAGGAGACTAAGGAGAGAGGCAGAGTTGTCATCACACTTGGCAAAGTTGAAAGAAGTCAGCGCTTTGCCACATACTCGACTACGAAAACAAGATAAGAACGAAGAACAAGGCGTGCAGACCTTATGCTCTCACACCATGCCACTAGGCATTTTATTCAAGCATTGGACAACGATTCGAAGACTTTGTCGCATTGAAGTCATGCAACCACTCGTCAACACGCACACCTTCCTTGCGTAGGTACTGGCAATCCTGGCCGCTATGTACCAAGATCTCTACCACAGCGATCGTCACCCCGCCAATTCAGTTTTTGCACTGACTTGCCCAGATCTCGCAGTCCATCGCGGCCACCCAGCCCATAGCCTCGCAAAACTACAGCCAACTCGTTAAGGTTTTCCAACTCGTCGATCATCACGTCATCTAGCCACTATTTCCTGAAAGCTAGCAAATGGGCTGAGAGAGTTTTTCGAATGCGCTTGCGAATTTTATAGTTGCAACTAGGGACGCAGAAGACAGGAGAGAGGGAAGGACAAGGGGTAAAAGAGAGAAAGGAGAAAGGAGGGGAGAGGGATTAATTGCCTTAGGAAAGCCATATCAATCCACGTGAGTTCTTCGCAGCCAATCAAATCACAACCCGAAGGTATTAATCCTCCTTACACGCTATCGTCTGACGGCTCGAAGGCTCTGAGAGCGGATCGGTAGGGACTTGTAGTACGGAGATGAAGGCGGGAGGGGGAGGCGGCGAAGAACACTGCAAAGCGAGACCAAGATTCATATGCGAAGGAAAGAGATGGAAAATAGTTACAGGTTAAAGAAGAAGGCAAGAAGGAAGAAGAGTGAAGTTAGTCTGAGAAGTCGCGGAAGGAAGGAGAAGCTTGCATACATGGCGTCAACATAGAAATGAAAAGGCACCAAAACAATTATGCACGAGGCCAATTACGAACAAAACCAACTCCTATGACTAATTGAAGATTGAAAAGCAATATACACGTGTGAATTCAAGCGCATGAATTCCCACAGCGGTTCCTATTCCTATTCCTACAAAAAAATCATGGGGTTTTTCTGGACGATTTTTGGGACGCTCATGCACAAAAAGGATCAGTCGTCGGGACGTACACCCACAAGCTCCAAAAATTCCCAACTGTCGAGCAAAATTCCTAGCGCGTTCGCTAAGGCGCGCGCAATTCCTACATAATGTTGGAGAAAAGCAAAATTTTGAAAACCCTGAAAAGAGAACTAAAACA
>BFEA01000044.1:3883407-3912000 GCA_003427395.1 Chara braunii
CGCCGAGCGCCAATAGGATACCAACTCTTGTTCTTCGTTGATGATGATGAGAGACAATTTCAGCATTGTCAATTATGAACTATTGTTGTGTTCTTATTTGGTATAACTCGTGATGCCATTCTGCTTATGGTTCGAGGTCATGGCTATTTGGTCACTCGTGTATGATGCTGTTTGAGTTCTGGAATTCGCTATTGCTCATCTTCCTTGCAACTGGATATTGTGGGTAGTGATTCGGATGGTCCCTCCTTTGTGATTAGAATCCCTGGTTACCTGCGCACTTACCCTGTCTTTAACGCTTCCAAGCTTGCACCTTTCGCTGAGACTGACAAGTTCCCATCAACGAGATCAATGTTGCCCACAACCATGGATGGCCACGCGGACGTTGACGACATCCTGGAACATAGAGATCTGCACGTTCCGAAGCCTATGGACAGGGGAAGACCTTCAAAACCTACAAGGGAGTACAAGGTCAGATTCAGCCATCATGCGGACCCAAAGGAAGACCGTTGGTTTGCAAAAGAAGAGCCTGTCAAGACAGCACTTCAGGTCGTTGCAGAGTATGAAGGAAAGATGAGGGGGAAAGCACATGCATAGAAGCATCTCAGCGGACATTCGAAACTAAGTGGGATGGAGTGCGAGTAATGAGCCCTCACAAAAGTTGCTAGGCCACGGCCGGCCACTTCCCAAGGGGCCCCCAGCAAGCACGGTGCCTGCCCTAAAAAAAGGCACGCCTGAATTCTACATGGCGGGCCATCTTTGCAATTTCTGCACCGTTGCACGCCAGACAGTTACCACGAGCCAGTTGGTTACTAAGGCCCTGCTTGTGAGAATCAGAATCTTTGAGGAATGGTCTCTGTTCCTCTGTGCTTGGACGTGGAAGCCGGCCTCTCAGCCTATCAGGAAGCAAGGAACACGTCACAGGCAGAGCGGTGCACACCTTACATCTGTGATCCCAGGCAAGTGTCTGAATGGGCCTGGGCACAAACACTTTGGGCCAACGTGAAGCTAATGGGTCCCTGCACGCCAGGCCCAGCCCAGTCAGAGTCCAGGCTCACTTTCCATATAGGAAAGTGAGCGCCCAGCCAAAATCACAATCTGGCTTTGCAAGTCTGGCTGCCATGCTGCTGCATGGTAGACCTGACGGGTTGCTTGGGCACCAGCAGGCCAGGGCCCACGCAGGCGCAAGAGGTGATGGGGGCGCTGCGGTGGCAGCAGGCGCACGGCGGCCCTAGCCGGGCTTCTGAGCACATGCTAGTTTGGTGATGGTGGTATTGAGGACGAGGACACACGTGTGGGAGAGGAGTAGGTAAGACAGAGAGGAGAGAAAGACACATACCTACTGTCTGCTGGCAGTCTACATTGGTGAGACCATCACGTAATTGGTCTTCAGCAAGAAGTGACTCCTGTTGCATGAACGTAATGTAGGCTAGATAGGTTGAGTAGGACAGGCTGGGGGCTGAGCACCAATCTGAAAGAACGACATTGGATACTGTGCTGATTTGGCGGAGAGAGTGCCGACATTGACATTTGAGTTCATTGCATTGTGCAAGGAATATGAGCAAGAGTGATAGACAAAAATCCAAGTTGCAAAATCACGAAGAAGCTCAGATAATCATGAACCAAGCAAAGAGTGTCATCCATCAAGATACCGTCCAAATAAGAGCAGTACAATGAACTCAAATGTCAATGTTGCCACTCTTGTCACACCAACACTGTATCCAATGTCGCACTTTCTGTTTGGCGCCCAGCGCCCAGCCTATCCTAGTGGGCCTATCTAGCCTATCTACGTTCTTGCAACTGGATCACTCTGAAGTCGAAGACCAATGTATGTGACGTCAACACCAATGCCGACCACCAGCATACAACATGTAAGTTCTCTCCACCCCTCATCACCCCTGGTCTTCCCACAGCATGCACCTCCTACCCGAAGACCACCTTCCCCATCACCAGCCTTGCGCCCCTGCAGCCCGACTATGTTGCTGTGCGCCCGCTGCCCTTGCAGCGCCCCTCACCTCTGCGCCCGTGCACGCGTCCAACCCGCAGGCCCATGCAGATGCTAGCGCAGCAACGCAGCTGCGTGTCCGCATTGCCTGCCAAGGCCAGAATGCCCTTGCCAGGGGCTCACACTTTCCAATATGGAAAGCGTGTCACTGCTGGCTGTCCTCGCCAGGCGTGTCAGGGGGAACACTAGCTTCAGTTGGTCCCAGCACCCAGGCCCAGTTTCCAAAACTGGACGGGGCCTCGTGCAGTTACACATTCAGGCAGCCACCCGGCCTCCAGGTGTTTGTAGCATTCTCATTGGCTCACAGCACGTGTGACGACAATGCTGCTTCCCCATCCGCCCGTAACCAGTCCGTGATGTGTCGGCCTCACACAGCGTGTGCCCAGGGCGCAACCTCCTGAGCCCTGGGCTCAACTGTACAGCGCAGCCCTTTGCTTTTGGAAAGAGCCTGGAGGCTTACGTTGTTCTGTAACCAACTGGCGTGCTGCAATAGAACGAGTACCCACATATGGAAAAATTGTCAAGAACAGGCCTCACGTGGGATTGAGGCCCGCCTTCACTTCGGGCGGGCACAAGGCTTGCTAAGGGCCACAGCCCAGAACACTCTGTGCGCCCATTCCTCGCATTCCATCCCCCTTTGCTTTGAAAGTCTGTTGAGATGCTTCTGCGCAGGTGCCTTCCCCTTTAGTCTCCGTCCGTACTCGGCCACGATCTGAGGTGCTGTCTTGACAAGCTCCTGTCAACGATCTTCTTTTGGATCTGTATGGGCTCAACTGTACAGCGCAGCCTTTGCTTTTGGAAAGAGCCTGGAGGCTCACCTTGTTCTGTAACCAACTGGCGTGCTGCAGTAGTCCGAGTACCCACATATGGAAAAATTGTCAAAACAGGCCTCACGTGGAATTGAGGCCCGCCTTCACTTAGGGCGGGCACAAGGCTTGGTAAGGGCCACAGCCCAGAACACTCTGCCAGGCCCATTCCTCGCATTCCATCCCCCTTTGCTTTGAAAGTCTGTTGAGATGCTTCTGCGCAGGTGCCTTCCCCTTTAGTCTTTGTCTGTACTCAGCCACGATCTGAGGTGCTGTCTTGACAAGCTCCTGTCAACGATCTTCTTTTGGATCTGTATGATGCCTAAACCTGACCCGGTACTCCCTCATAGGTTTGGGCGGTCTTCCTTTGCCAGCACGCTTGGGAACATGCAAGCCTCTGTGTTCCAGAATATCGTCGACGTCCACGTGGCCATCCATGGTTGTGGGCAGCATTTACCTTCTTGATGAAAACATATCTGTCTCAGCAAAAGGTGTTTAAGCTTTGAAGTGTGAAACACAGGGTACGTGCGCAGATGTCAAGGGATTCTAACGACATACAAGGGTCCATCCAAATTACTACTCTACAAAAATAGATTTAAATCCCGCTTATCACCAAATTGCGATTAGACCACAGGACCAACACAAAACCGCATTTCAGACCAGGTACGGTCTGTACAAGTTTGTGGTGATGCCCTTTGGACTTTGCAATGCGTCGGGCACATTCCAGCACTCCACGAATAGGATATTTCATGACTACTTGGATAAGTTCATTGTCATGTACCTCAACGACATACTTATCTTCAGTAGAACAGTCGAGGAACATGCCTAGCATTTAGACAAAGTACTTTCACTCCTGCGACAGCACAAGTACGAAATCAATTTAGAGAAATGTGAGTTGTGAGTTCGGTCGCACTAAAATCTTGTACTTGGGTCAGGACATATCGGCGGAAGGGATGAGGTCCGAAGATGCCAAGGTGGCTAGCATTCCTGACTGGCCATTACCCCAATCTGTGACTGAGGTCAGATCTTTCTTAGGGATGTGTGGCTACTACCGCAATTTCATGAAAAATTACAGTACAGTGGCCTCCCCTTTAACTGCTCTAACACGCCTTGACACGCCATGTGGACAGACACATGTGAGGCTGCTTTCAAAAGCTCACACATCAGGAGATTCTCAGGGTCCCCAATCCTCAGTGGTCATTCATTGTGACCATTGACGCAAGCCAATACATCATTGGCGCAATGCTGGCCCAGCAGGAAGGGAAGAAGTTGACGCCCGTAGAGTACATGCGCAGGAAGATGCCATCATAGAAATTCGCAAAATCCACCTGGGAAAGGGAACTCTACGCCATTTACAAATCCCTTGTCCACTGGAGACACTATCTGTTGGGAAGGTGCTTCTACTTGAGAACTGACCATCAGACACTCAAGTGGATCATGACACAATTCTCTACAACACACTCGCCAAAGGTTAACAGGGACCCCCACTATTCAGCCCCAAGGTAACACCCCCCACCCTGAAAAGTGCATTGGAGATCATTTTTTTCAGTTTTTTTTTTGTTTTTTTCTTTGCCTGTTTTATTTTTGGCTAAGGTCTGTGTGTGCCAAGTTTGGTGTTCGTTGGGGTCTTGGAGTTCACTGTTTTGGCCAGCCCTGAAAAATCCTGAAAATCCTGAAAATCCTGAAAACTGAAAAGAGTGAATTTTGCATGCAAACGCACTTTTGCCTTGGGGTTTAAGGTCCCTTTGATCATTTTTTTTTTTAATTTTTTTTTGCTGTTGGTTTATTTGGTGTCTACTCTATGGACTGGTGACAAGTCTGGCGTAAAAGGTATGGGACGTTTGTTATAATGACCCTGAAAAAATCCTGAAATTTTAGGGTTATGTTAACCTCTTCTCGACGCACTCAAACGCTGGACTGAAGTCATTGATCAGTATGACTTTAAAGTTAGACTATATGAAGAGAGAGTACAACAAGGTTGTTGATGCGCTATCCCGTAGGGAAGACTACCTAGGTCCGCTAATAACTGAGTTTGGTTTATCTCACGATGTAACACGGTCTACGGCGGAAGCCTACAAGGAAGACCCCATCACGATCGACATCATGCGCAAACTTGGCCCGAGACAAGGCCACATCAGATGAGTTTGTGATGGTGGATGGATTACTCTTTCTTGAAAAGGTCCCTTCAAAAGATTAGTTGTTCCATCCAGTGAGATTTTGCGTAGTTTGTTTCTAGGTGAATGTCATGATGCAACTGGGCATTTCGGACACAAGAAGACTAGTGCTAACTTAGTACAGCGTATCTGGTGGCCTAATATGCTTGACAATGTGAAGAAGTACGTACAAACTTGTCAAGTCTGTCAGCGGGACAAGCCACGTACTCTAGCACCGCTTGGGTTACTCGAGGCCTTGCCCATTCTTGCAGGTCCAGGAGATAAGTGTCTCCATGTATTTCATGGATACCCTCGTGACTAGCAAGAGTTGTAAGAGGCACATCTTCGTCATAGTGAACAGGTATGCTAGACTAATAGCCGTGCCGGAGAGCAAGGACTGAAGATGTCATCAAGTTATTCATAGATAACTGGGTGCGTGATTTTGGACTACCTAAGACCATCATTAGTGACAAAGATGTCCGTTTCACAAGCAAAATGTGGAAGAAGGCTGCTGAACAGAAGGACCATGGTGCAGCATCTGCTGAGGCATTACATCAAGCCCAGGCAATATGACTGAGAGAAACTTCTTCGCATCACCAGTCTGTACAATAACGTTGTACACAGCACCACTGCCGTCAGTCCCAACCAGCTGCATTTGGGATGGAAGCCTAAATCTGCTCTGGACTTCCTCCGACCTGAAAACCGACCGACTGCAACTCCTGGAACCATTGAATTTGGTATCCAGTACGAGGAATTGTTGCAGCAGGCTGTCTAACACATCAGGAAATCTCAAGAGGCAATGATTGCCTCTGAGAACAAGCACAGGCGACAGTCCACATTTCAGGTAGGGAAACGAGTCTGGGTAAAGGCTAGTGAACTGGGCCAGGAATTCCGAATCTCTCGAAAGCTAATGCCACAGTACTTCGGTGCTTGGGGAAGTCCTGGATATTGTGGGTAGTAATTTGGATGGACCCTCGTATGTCATTAGAATCCTTGGACATCTGCGCACTTACCTTGTGTTTCACACTTCAAAGCTTGCACCTTTCCCTGAGACAGATCTGTTCCCATTAAAAAGGTCAATGCTGCCCCAAACCATGGATGGCCACGTGAAGATCGACAATATTCTGGAGCACAGAGACTTCCCTGTTCCCAAACCTTCTGGCAGAGGAAGACCGCCCAAATCTACGAGGGAGTACCGGGTCAGGTTCAGGCATCATCCAGATCCAGAAGAAGATCATTGGCTCACAAGCCAGGATCTTGTCAGGACAGCACCTCAGATCGTGGCTGGGTACGAACAAAGACGGCACCTGCGTAGAAGCATCTCAGCAGACTTCCGAAGCTAAGGGGGATGGAATGCGAGAAATGAGCCTCGCAGAGCCCTTATCAGACATACAAGTCTTCTGGGCTGTGGCCCCTAACAACCCTCGTGCCCGCCCTAAGTGAAGGCGGGCCTGAATATCCACGTGAGGCCTGTTCTCGACAATTTTTCCATATGTGGGTACTCGAACAGTTGCACCACGCCAGTTAGTTACAGAACAACATGAACCTCCGGGCTCTTTCCGAAAGCAAAGCGCTGCGCTGTACAGTTGAGCCCAGGGCTCAGGCGGTTGCGCCCCGGGCACACGCTGTGTGAGGCCGACACATGACAGACTGGTTACGGGCGAATGAGGAAGCAGCATTGTCGTCACACATGTGCCGCGAGCCCATGAGAATGCTGCAAACACTTGGAGGCCGGGTGGCTGCCTGAACGTGGGTACTCAGGCCCGCCTTCACTTAGGGCGGGCACAAGGCTTGCTAGGGCTCATTCCTCGCAATTGCTCTTATTTGGCTGGTATATCAGTGCATTGTGCTTTCTGCTTGGCACACGACCGTCTGGACTACAGCGTAATTTTGCAATTTGGTTTTCTGTCTATCGCTCTGTCACTAGTATTCCTTGCACTCAGATGATGCTTCTGAAAGCAAGGAGATGCTAACAAAAAAGCACACACTTGGAAAGGAGCTTGGAGCTACATCATGAGGAAGCCTCAAGAGGAGGTTTAGGTCATATCAATCAGAGTCGTCAATTGCCCTCCAGATGAACTGGGTTATGAAACTCCTGCACCAACAGGACCTCCCCTGAAAAAAGGAAGGCATTGTATAGTATCAGAAAAAAAACTATAACCACTAGCAGTTTATCCGAAAACTACCCCTGTCAAAACTCTGGTCAATATGGAAGGAGCGTCCTGCTCCATAGCCACAGAGAGTGGCTTGCGAACACGGGTAGGTCCAGGAGGAACCGCAGCAAAACCTGGTACTCGAAAACGTAACCCCTATTGGGCGTCCACTCCACCACGTGCAGCAAAACCGCTCCCTTGGGAAGTGTGGCGCACCAAGAACCAAAGAAGTACTCAGACAACCCCTATTTTGTAACCCAGGGATCACTGACGCAGCAGGAAATCCAAAGGTCTCTGGAAGGTACAACACCTGTGGTCAGAAGAAGAGCACAAGGGACAGACGGCAGAACAGGACCGCTGAACACCACCACTAAAAGGTAGGTTGTCACTTCCTACCAGACAACCTCACAGCAATGCTGAATAGTTCATTCCCCCAATCTTGGACAGAGCTACTGGGGGAAGATTTCCCATGGGAACCAGGAGACTGGGTGTTCTCAATTTGCAGGAGCATTATCTCAGGAAGCTGCAGAGCCAGGAAAATACGCGTTATGGCCTGCAAACCCTGTACATATCATTCACGACCCTGGCGAGATATTGAAGGCCCAGAGCTCCCCCCCAAGGCATATTGTGCTGGTGTCAGAAATCCCCTAGGGCCCTAGGGGCATATTTTTCTGGGAATAGCTTGCAAGTTCTTTTCTGTGACTCTAGCAGAACTACAGCAGAAATCCATCAGGGACCTAGGGGCATATTTTTGGGGGAATAGCTTGCAAGTTCTTTTCTGTAACTATAGCAGCACTACCGTCTTCACCTGAATAGAACGACCCATCATTAAATCTGCATTTCGGGCAAGGTTCAGCTCGGATACAGCCATAATGACCGGGCGCTCTATTCAGGTGGTGAAGATGGTAGAGAACAGAGACCCCAAGGGAAAATGACTATATACAACCCTACAGCTCACAGTGGCCAAGGTGGGTTGCTCACACTATTGCCTATGCGGTCCTCCCCCTTGAAGAAAACGGAAATGCTCAGATCAGACAACCTAACCGGAGATATAATTCCCTGCCTTTGGCGGGTGGGAAAATAGCGTGCCTCCGGTGGGCCTCTGCCTTTTTCGGAGGCCGAAACGAAACGACGGCTGCCGATCAGATTTATCAATGGCAGCCGCCGTCGGGCCCGGCCTCCGAAACTTAGGGAGTTTGGGAAAACGTCCACTTTTCCCTATTTTCCCACGCGCCAAAGGTACTAGTGCTTTAACATTCAGAACAGACAACCTAACCAAAAAGATATAATTCAGTGCCTGTTAACATTCACTGAAGCGACGTGGTTCCGGGACAGAGTTAATCAGCTTCAGGTATCCGTTTTTACCTGGCGCCCCCTGCAGGGATGACAGTATCGAACAAGAAGTTCTTAGTAACAACCTACTTACGAGCCCCACTTTTCCACTTATCACATGGCTCCAGACCAGGAGTAACATCCTGGCGTTTCTTTTGCTGTAGGAATACTACTGGGAAGTTGGTGAGCTTATCATGAGCTAGGTTGGGGTGGTTGGTGGTTCTGGAATCCCGTAGAAAATGTATGTTTGATGCCTTGAGCTACAGTTTGTACTCATTCAGTCATGGTTTTTGGGATCCCGTAGAAAATGAAACAGAGAAAAGAGAAAGAAAATTCAGCAAGCACACATACAGACAGCACCAAACCATATTCCACACAGAAAACAAGCAATCACATCCTCCATAAAAGGGTCGAAAACTGCTTCCTTCCTCAGTCTCAAAATATTGTGGCAAGTGCACACAGCAAAACATGCTGTCCGAGTCACCATGATGTGGACCTTTTAAGCTATACCACCACCCCCATTTCACTGAGTTCAGAGAGGGCGAACGCTTAATCTACACTTCTAGATGCACACATACGACACTGGGAAATGCATGCACACACCACACCTGTGTGCACATAATGCAATGCATCTGTGTGCGCACGCGCGTGTGTGTGTGTGTCATGTTCGCTGTACACAACTCCACAGAACAAGCATGACTGTGACAGACTGTTTCGCTCGACTTTGCATGTGTGTGTGTGTGTGTGTGTGTGTGTGTGTGAGAGAGAGAGAGAGAGAGAGAGAGAGATTTCTGTGTATTCACAGGGCCTCCCTTGCGAAGAACGTTATCCAATGTGAAGTCAAAATAGAGGATTTAATGTACCCTTCTCTCTGTTTTTGCCCTCCCTTAAAGAAACTGGCCCCCCTTCCTTTTCTGTCCCCTTTTCTCTGCTTTCCTTCCTTACCTCCTTCCTACCTTCCTTCCTTCCTTCCTTCCTCTTTGCTTGAAGCTCCGTTGCCAGGGTTCTTCTTCAGGATCAGCAGATCCAGAATCCATCATCCCAACATTTACCTGCGCTCATGTCCATTGTAACCGTTGACCTGCTCCCTTGTCCACGAAGGTGGGTCCTATTTCTTCTTTGTTCATTTCTAATCAAACGATGGCTCCTCGCACACATTTCAAGCAGTATCACACAGCTGGATGTAAACAATTGTGGTTACAAAGGGGCTGTCAAAGGGTGCTTGCTAGCAATTCACAAGCACCAAGGGAGCCATGCCGCGAGCGACCGTCACATAATCGACGTAATCCTTGTAGTTGAGAGTATACAGCGAGCTCTGGTAACGGGTTATCCGCAGCTTCCTCCTCAGTGAGTCTGTAATTGGACCCATGTACCCAGCCTTCCGGACGAGGGAATCGATCGTCTCCAGCTTCGTCCAACCTGCAGACAGGAAAAGTTGACACAGATTTAGCCCCCCGTCTCTTCTCCTCGGTCTTCACCCTATCAGGCTACCACCACATAAAGCTGGATCCAAAAGGCCTTACCAGTGCAATCCAAATGCTTCCCATCGAACAGCAACCAAATCACCTATGCACAAGCTTAGTTATAATGGATGGCCCGACCATACATTTTGAAGTATCCATATTTGGGCACCCAACTCACTCTTTGTGCGGTTCTTAAAACCAACCAACTTAGACGCGTTGACGTCAGTCAGAGTAGCCACAAGATACATGTGTTCTCCATCTTATTGCCCCTTCATGTTAATGTTTGCAAAGACTATATCATCAACAATGGGCCTCGCTCCCTTACTCACCACATACACAAAGGACAACAAATATATGGCAGTGCCCCTTTCCATTTTCTAGCAAGCAAGGCCCTATGTCTGCCTCCACGGACAATTTTGCTCTCTCTTTCTTTTCCCCCAGCCCTCTATTGCATTGTCACCGATTCTCACCAAACACACTCAAACTTCTCCAGCACCTGAGCAAATTGGTGAGATTAATTTGTAGGGGGGATTCTCAAGCTGCTGTCAGAGAGGCAGCTCCATTTCATAGGTCTCATTCAATGATCATCCTTTCTTTCTTGCAGGGACAGCACGCGCGCGAGCGAGCGAGCGAGCGAGAGAGAGAGAGAGAGAGAGAGAGAGAGAGAGAGAGAGAGAGAGAAGGGTGGGAGAGTGGAGGGGGAGGGGTGTAACGAGCGTGAGGCTGAGGGTGAGCCGAGGGAGAGGAGAGAGAGGGAGAGAGTGAGAGCACACACACACACTCACTCACTCGACACGACGGACTCGGACTGAGGATCGGACGCAGACACAGTGGCAAGGCACAAAGTCGAAGTNCTTGGATTCCCGAATGCCGAAAACAGCAAGTCACACTGAGTACGAGTACAGCAGTAGAGAACTGGTACGAGACTGGTCCCCGTACCGTACGGGGAGCCGGTATAAGTACCGGTGACACGTACGGTACCAGGGCATTTCTGCAAAGGCCCCGAGGGCAGAACTGAAAAATGCAGTATTTGAAAGTGGTGCCCGAATTGCAGCATGGCGCCAGTTGCCCAAAATCCTACGGTACCAAAGGAGGGGTTTGGAAAAAGGGTGCCAGGCCGAAAACGGGATGCAGCCGAAACAGCAAAAGATAGACCAGGGATCAAGCCCTGGCGAAGTCCGTAACACTAGCCCCTCCCTCTAGAAGGCAACCTCCCGGCTGCCAAAAATCATGAAGCAATGCTGAAATCTGTGAAGGACGGGACGGGGCCGATCACTGGTTAACAAGTCGAAAGGGAAGACGGGTATAATGTGGGTGGCATGGGCTGCGGGAGTAAGAGGGAACAGGGTTTGGTACCGGTGAACAGAGTTGTCCTACTGATGAACTAGGGGGACTGCATGGTTCGCTAGAGGTTTAAGGGGGAACAGAGTTCAGGGAACAGGGAACTTCTATTGATGTTCTACTGGGTAAGGGAAACGGTGTTCAGGAAAACAGGGTATGTCTATTGATGTTGTATTGGGTAAGTGAAACAATGGTCAGGGGAACAGGGGATGTCTATTAATGTTCTAGCGGGTACGGGGAACAATGGTTAGGGAAACAGGGATCTGCTAATGATGTTATACAGGGTTGTCAAAGTCAGGAAAAAAAAAAATGAAAATGTTTGTTCAGGATGCGAAGGCTGGTGTGTCCGAAGGAGTCGGAAGCAGAATCTCATGTAGGAACAAAGTGTCCAAGTGTCTTGAAAGGGGGTCTGCAGCGGTCTTGATCAGGTCTTTGGAGTAGGTGGTAGAAGCGGTCTTCAGCAGCTGCGATAGGTAGAAGTCCAAGAAGCGTAGTAGTAGTTCAAGTGTCAAAGTCCAAGTGCTAGGGTGCGTCCGGTAGACGAACTGCAATGAGGTCTGATCTGGAAGCAAGGAAGTCGCAGACTGATGCAAAGATCCATGTCACAAGTTGCTGCTCCAGTAAGTCCGCGAGTCGGGATGCCGGCCAACGAGGGGGGCGGTGGTCGGGGGGGGATCGCGACAGCGAGAGAGGAGAAGAAGAAGAAGAAGAAGAAGAAGAAGAAGAAGAAGAAGAAGAAGAAAATTTAAAGAAGAAGAAAAAAAAAAGGAAGAAGAAGAAGAGAAACGAGGAAGAAAGATAAGAAGGAAAAAAAATAATAAAAAAAAATAAAATTGTCGTTGATTACGTATCTGCGCGACGGCGATGACAAGGACGCGCGGCGCAGCGACGAGGACGACAGGCATGGTGGTGATGACGTGACGCGACGGCGGCCATCCCGTCCGTGATGATGATGACGGGGCACAATAACGACGATCACGATGATGACGATGATGATGTGGCACGGCGGCGACGATCTCGACGATGATGTTGATGATGGCCAGGTGACGACGTCGAAGCAGGGTGGGTCGGGCGGGTTCGAACCGCTCCGATACCAGTGTAACGAGCGTGAGGCTGAGGGTGAGCCGAGGGAGAGGAGAGAGAGGGATAGAGTGAGAGCACACACACACACTCACTCACTCGACACGACGGACTCGGACTGAGGATCGGACGCAGACACAGTGGCAAGGCACAAAGTCGAAGTCTTGGATTCCCGAATGCCGAAAACAGCAAGTCACACTGAGTACGAGTACAGCAGTAGAGAACTGGTACGAGACTGGTCCCCGTACCGTACGGGGATAAGTACCGGTGACACGTACGGTACCAGGGGCATTTCTGCAAAGGCCCCGAGGGCAGAACTGAAAAATGCAGTATTTGAAAGTGGCGCCCGAATTGCAGCATGGCGCCAGTTGTCCAAAATCCTACGGTACCAAAGGAGGGGTTTGGAAAAAGGGTGCCAGGCCAAAAACGGGATGCAGCCGAAACAGCAAAAGATAGACCAGGGATCGAGCCCTGGCGAAGTATACAAAGAATGCTTCCAGTTTCAGAGGCTCACAAGGAAAACAGCATCAAGCACACACTTGTCTTTCTGCCAGACTTCGAGACAGTTGAGTGAGCATATCGCCATGATGAGAACCTATGCACAGCTCATCAACCTCTCAGGTATTGGCCAAGCAGTCTCACAGCAGTCCTGTGAGACAACGAAACTGGGATGCTTAGTATAGATGCACTCATTGCCAGCATGTCAACAATGCCAAGTGAAAAGTCAAGAAACCTCACCTTCTTGCTCTGCAACCTCGGGAAGATATGTTGCACTTCGGCGCGAGTTGTGTGGATCAGTGAACTCCAATATCATCCCATGTTTACCAACCTTCACCACAAGCACACACACAGGAAGACAACACACATACCAAGTGATTTCCTCAGAACCTTTTGCTTCTGATGTTCACTGCTAGAGCGAAATGGAAACAGCTTGCATTCCTACATGCCCTTTCACCTCCCCTACAATGAACCATTAGCAGAACCAACCCCCTGCAGTTCAAGGTTCATTGCTTGGCCAACCTGGTGTTCAGCTGTTTAACATAATATGGACAAACTACGAATACCCGACACTCGCATCACAGGCTTTTCTGTAGGGTACACTTCAGGTGAGGCCTCCGAGATACTGGTGGCTTACCCATAACAATAACCAATACCCACTGCACTTTCACGACTCCTTTGGTTGTGCTGTGTAGGGTACACTGCAGCCTATACTTTGGGAAAGAGGAGGTCACCAGTTTAAACAGTGTACCCTATAGGGTGACCTCCTCTCGCCTGTCATCCTTTCGTAGAGGAACAATTGCTACACGGAGGCAGGGGAAAGGGAATAACAGATACGCAATAGGAGAGAAAGAACTGATGTTGCAATGTTGCATGTGTTTCTTTTACGACGCTGTTGCTCGAAAAGACCCTTCATGTTCCGTTTTTGCCGGTCAGTGACGCAGGTCAGCCCCGCTCAGGTTAGCAGAGGGGAAATGACTGTGTCCAACCGACTCCAACCACATCTATCCGGTGTTAATCTGCTTGAGACACGATAACAAACACTTCCCTATCAAGACAAGCCCGCCGGGTGCTCCTTTGCTCATAGCAAGAGAAGAGTCTCACAGAACAGCAGACTCAGGGCATCCTGGACGTATATCACCTCTTTTCCAACCTGGCCAGGATGCACCTAACCGCAACTACGTCCAGAGAAGTGGAAAAAGTCCTAATGTGAGCTCTGCTGGCACGTCTCCAGCATTCTCTTCTGACTCGGTTCCTTCAAAAAGAAAACAGGAACTGAAACGCAGATGGTGCACCTCCACTCTCCAGGCAAACCTCTGAGCATTTCCAGTTCGCAACAAAATATAAGGACTTCACCAAATGAGCCTTCCAGTGGCAAGGCAAAAAATCCTCCGAAGAATTTCTTATTCCTGCCTATCCTGCCCCTAGTGTGTATTCCTAGAGGTTGGCCTCAAGAATATAGCACACAGACAAGATTCCCGCTGTCCCATCCTGTGAACCAACAGCTAAGGGAACAGAAAAAAAAGTAGGAAAACCATTCAGAGAAAATACTGAAGTACACATCCACAAGTACAATCACTGAAATACAGTAGCGCATGAATAACCATTCAGAGAAAATACTGAAATACAATCCAGAAGTACAATCCCTGAAGTACAGTAGCGCATGAATAACCTTTCAGAGAAAATACTGAAGTACAATCCAGAAGTACAATCCCTGAAGTACAGTAGCGCATGAATAAAGTGATCCCCCATTTTTGTGAAAAGTAGATCACATTTGGCAGGGCTTCCATCTTTCAATTAACCCACTTGGACGGGCCCAGCCCAGTCGCATACCGGGCCTCGTTTCTGGCAGTTCAGTCAGGGCTGGGCTTCTCTCCTCAGGACTTTGGGAAAGAGGAGGTCACCAGTCTAAACCACCAATGGCCGCGAATTCACTGCTCCAACCAAAGGGCACCACCGACGCAGGAGTTTTCCATGAACCACAGTTCAGACCCAGTTGTCATTTGCGGTGGACACACAGTCGGCAAGACGTCAACCACATTCATGGTAGTTTGTTGGCCCCTGCATATGCCAGCATGGTGCCAGGGAGGTTTCATGGACACCTGGATCTTTGACCGATCTTTGCACGAGAGTTCCCAAATCCAGTTGGTCGGTGGCCAACATTATCTTGTTGGGTTGGCTTGCGAAAGGGTTGGGTTTTGTCAACATGCTGAGCACAGTCCTCAGGTGAGGGCTGTTGGGAACAAAGCGAAAAAGCTTTGCTATGTGGCTGATTAGGCCAATGGGACTTAAAAATTGTACGGACTCAGAGAATATTTGACACACATACACCTAGATTCCAAAAAAGCAGAGCTGTTATATGTGGAGAAAAATTAGCACCTTTGTTTTCTTTATACTTACTTTCCCCCAGGAAAGGAGAAGAAATAGAGAAAACCTTTGTTTTCTTTATACTGCGAGGATCAGGGTCCTAGGTAGGCCTAAGGGGCCCTGTTTGCAGCATTGCCCGCCCTAAGTGAAGGCGGAGGTGCCCGCCCTAAGTGAAGACGGGCCTAACATATCGCAAGAGGCCCTCGACTGTCAATTTCATATGTGGGGTCCAGGCAGTTGCGACGTGCCAGTTGGTTGAAAGAAACTCAGGCCGGGCAACAAAGACATTTCCACGGCCCTCCGGGCTTTTCCAAAGAATGCAGGCCCTGGGCGTGATTCGCAGCCTCATACAGAGACAGTTGGGCGCCCAACCGAATGAGGCCCAGCAGCCCAGTAGCTGCTGTACACAGGCAGCCTCCTGGGGCCTTCCGGAAGCTTCCGCGCCCAGGCCAGTCCAGCCAGGCTGCACGAGCAGGCCGGCTCTTTCCATATAGGGAAGAGCTCTCCTCTTGCGAGGGCATTCGGTCACTTGCTGGCTGGCGGCAACGCTGCTGGAGCGATAGCTCGCGGGCTGGCTGCTGGCATTGGGAGCAAGAGGCAGCGCACGTGCGGTTGTGTGGTGAAGCAGGGTGCTGCTGAGGGAAGCGCCATAGCCAGCCTACATAGCAGGCTGGGCTTGGATGACAGTGAGGCGCAAAGGTGGTCTTCGGGTGTAAGAGAGGACAGACGTGGGAGTAAAGTCAGGGGATAGGTGAAGGATGATGATGATGATGATGTGACGGCACTTACCTTGTATTGGCGATGGTCTGCATGGGCGACATCTTCAAGTACTTCGGGTTGCTGCTGATGTTAACAGTTGCATTGTCAATTAGTAGGCTGTAGTAGCTGTGTGAGGAGTAGGCTGGGCGCTGAGCGCTAAGTAGGAGAGTGAAGGGACTGGACTCTTGTGTTGATGAGGAGAGAGTATGCTCTCCATGACATTGGTTTTCAGTACTATGAACCTCCATTGGTGTATTATTGGTGCAATGCTGCTCTCTGGACACGGTGTAACCATCTGGCTTTCAATGTGATGGTGTAATCTGGAATTGTCATCTCGCTGTTGCTGATTTTCCTTGCAATTTGGTATCCGAGCAGGTTCATATTGCGCTTCATTGGTTCTTCGCAATAGCTATTGGTGCTTCGCATGAGGTGTGGGGCAGTGACAAGGCATTGGCATTGAACATTAGTCGGCCCAGGGTAGTGTGGGCGTGCCAGGGAGCTATGTGGTGACATACGGGGTGTATGCTGGATGATGAGAGCTCGCTGATGTGACATATTAAGCCGAGGTGGAACTGCATTCTGCTGTTGGTTGCGCCGAGGCAAAGACCGGTCATCATAAATGCACATCAGGTTGCCGGTGAGAAATCTGTGGTTGGGGGCAGCATTACGAGGTACGTTGCTCTCTTCCTTTTCTACCCTCTTCATTGCTTCTTACCGTGAGGAAGTGAGTTCTGTCTTGAGAGTCCTCTCGATGTGAGGTGTCGCGAGCACTCAACCTTGAGAGTCGACATTCTTCCTGGGCAGCAAGCTGGTGAGAGACGGGCGAAGCCTCTGAAGGGCCCTGGACGAAGCACTCGGGTCACGGTCACCATGCCAACCTGCTGGGATTAGTACACACATGCTTGGCAGCAAGTCCTTGGTTCCGCTGCTTGCGCAATAGAGGTCGTGCAGGGCATGCCAGCCCTTTGGGACAGACGCTTACCAGACCGTCTTTAAATATTTCTGGCAGGGACTCGGTGTTGACTCTGGCTGTGATCGTCGTCCTGTCTGCGACGTCAAATAATTCCTGAGGAGTTACGGGGGATCTCCTTAAATGCCTCCTGATCAGCCAGATCAAACCGGGTGTAAGGCTCGTTGCATGTGAGGGTAAATAATGTCCAGGGGCTGGCAAGTTCGGCAATGACTTGAGGCACAGGGGTGGGCCGGATTGCAAACCTTTAGACACGCTGCTCAACCAGATGCTCAGGACGTTGACACAAAGCGACCAATCAAGAAGGACACAGGGGGAGGGGGGATCCGGTAACTGTTCGCAGTGGCAATCAACAGATAATCTGCCATCAAGCATACATCTCCAACAGGAGATATTATTTTTATTTTGATTATCTAGTTGTTACAGACTTGACTAACAACTGACAGACAGCTGCAGACAGATTAGATCTTTGCTGTATTGCAATCTGTTCAAGGGTAACCTAAAAATAGATCTGATATTTCCTGTAGGATCTGACATTAGTTGTAACCACATCATCTAACTGTTTTGTTCAGGCTGTGACCGAAAACAGTTATGTATCATATGCGGTTGTGTGTCATGCTAAGGTAGGATTCAGTGTGGATTCTAGTTTAGATCACACACACTGTAGCTCATGAGTGAAGACAGCAGTGAGGAGGAAGGAAGGCTAGTGCAACCACTTAGGATCACACGGAGAACCGCTCTTAGTCAACCAATCACTTTCCAAGAGTTAGCTCCTGGGGAGGAAAGGAGACTACGAAGGGAAGCAAGGGAGAGGGTAGCAGCGAGGAGGATTAGGGACGCMGCAGCCAGCTTAGCGGCTGCGATGGCTACCGCCGCCTCTACGTCACAAACCTCTTCCCTGTCTTCTTCGTCAGGAGCAGGGCAAGGTGGATCGGGTGCAGTTAGTCAGTCTGCTTGTTTGCAAGTCAGCCAGCAGAGTCCACTCACACCGGAGGATTTAGAAATCCGACAGGCAAAAAAACTTCAGGATGAGCTGCAGCAGCAGTTGGACGAAGCAGCAGAGAGGAGAAGAAGAGCAATACTCAAAAAGGCTAGACTAGGAAGTAGAGTGCAGGAGCTAGGCAGACTGGAAGGGCTAGATGAGGCGGCATTAGACCCTGCTGCCCGTGTGTTGCATAGTGCTTTACTATCAGTGGCAGAAGCGCAGAATGTCCAGCAGGAATTGGTGACCGAATTGGTGGCAGCCGCAGTTTGCTGTAGCTCCCCCTGCGGGTGCAGGTCCTCCATCGATGCCGCAACCCACAGGGCCATCTTCCTCTCCTATGTTTGGCATGCCCCGTCCAGGTGGTTTAGTAGCAACTAGTGGTCAGGTTCATAAAGTCTCAGCCGTACCATCTACGACGATGGTCACTACAGTGCCACTATCAAGCCAGGCCCAGGTTAGTGTGCGTGGCTATGCAGCCGCTGCAGCAAGCCCCTGGGCCCATGCAGCCTATGCAGTGGATGTCCAAGATTCCTCTGCTGAGTCCTAAGCCTTTTTCTGGAGACAAGAAGAAGGATGAGGATCTGGACACCTGGGTAAGAACTGTGCCTATATATGTGAGGCATAAGCTTACAAGGCCAGAGCAGGTGGTTGTAGTTGCTGCGTCCTTTTCAGAAGGATCGGCAACACGTTGGTTGAACGGGTTAGTGCAGCAACAGGGCTATGGTCAGAACTTCGATGCATGGGCACCGGCCCAAACATTGGAACATTTCGTACAGACTGTGTACAAAAGGTGGCATGACCCTGAAGGGGCTCAGAAGGCCACCGACGCGATCAACAATCTTTGTGCCAAAAAGTACAAGAATGTTCAAGAAGTCACAGACGTTGTAGAACATCTTATCGTAGACGTTGTAGAACATCTTATCGTAGTACCTGGTGTGCACTTTGACCCTCAAGTACTCACGGATTATTTGAGATGTCTTCCATCCGAAGTCGGGACGAAACTGGTGGACGAAGCCTACATAGACTAACACAGCTTTGCTACATTCAGCAGGAAGTCCCTAGATATAGAGGCCAAGTTGGGATCCGCGCATCAGGTGTCTCACGATGGTAGGAAGAGACTCCCCCAGGACTGGAAGAAGAAGGATCAGTTAATGTTCGTTGACCACGATGGTCAAACGACGGAGATTGATGATTTCCCAGACCTTGGGGAGGTGACAGAGCAAGATGGGGCCAGTGAGACTTCGGATGGGGTAACGTGGCGCCTATCGAAGAAAAGGTTAGGGGGACCAAGAAGAAGAAGGTAGTACGGTCCACGGGTCAGGGCAACCAAGGGACACCCGCATGGGTGAAAATTGGTTTAGACTACGAGGTGTGGAGGGACCGAGTTGTCAGGGGCACATGCATGAACTGTGGCAACTATGGCCACATGTCACGAACATGCCGAGGCAAAAAGGTCACAACGAAGGTAGCATCACCAACAGTGGTGGGCTTATCTTCGAACTTTGGCAGTGCTTCTGCGAGCACTTCGCAGGAAAACTCCTCGGGCCAGTAGGAGTGTCAACCGCTCTTACTCGCGCTGAAGTGGTTACGTTGCCTTCCCCACATCAGGCGTTGGCCAAGGCTAGTGACCCACACATCGCCCCGCACACACCATCAGACCCACCGACGCTCTGTTGGAAAGATGTGTCTGAGGCCCTAGAAAAGTTAGAGACTGAGTGGTGAGGGAAGGACCCCAGGGACTCTTGGGCGATGATCAATAGAGGTCCAAAGGGTGAACGTTTAGTGGTAGAGGTTGATGTAGGTGGCCGCAAGGTTGGCGCCTTCGCAGACATAGGCTCTACACGAAACTTCATCAGTCGTGCTTGTGTGGATAGACTGCACTTAGGGGACCAAGTGCAGCGGCTTAGCAGAATTGTAGCTTCTACACTAGCCAACAAGCACCAAATGGTGGTAAAGGATTATGTTAAGGACATAGTCTGCACCTTCTCCTATGGAGGAGGGGAAGTGAGCCACAAGATCTCCTTCCTGGTTAGCGACGAACTGCCCTTTGATATGTTATTAGGCATGTACTACCTCGAGGTTTCTCAACCTCAGTTTGATTGGGATAGAAAGGTGTTGATACACAAGCTTCCAAACGGTAGGACCGTTAGGCTGCAAAAGTACAAAGCTAGCAGTCTAGTGGAAAACTACGGTTGTATGTGTGCCTCCTCTTTCTATAACTACTATAAACAAAATCGCGAGGAGGGCATGTACTTAGTTTTTGTCTCTGAGAAAGGGGAGACCGTTAAATCACCCCCAGAGACAGAATCAGTCGTCGCTCAATATTCAGACCTTTTTTAGGAGCCCACAGGCGTGGTAGAAAGGGAGGTTGCCCATGCAATAAGGTCGTCCCAGGTCGTAAGGTGCCTAGAGGACGAATCTATAGGATGTCTCCTGCGGAGTTGGATGAGCTCCGCCGCCAGCTCAAGGAGCTCACAGAGAAGGGATGGATACGGCCTAGTACCTCCCCTTACGGCGCTCCAATACTATTTGTACCTACGAAGGGAGGTACCTTGAGGATGTGCATTGATTATAGGGGCCTCAATGCCATCACTGTTCAGAACGCGGAGCCCCTACCCCGCATCGACGACCTCTTGGATAGAGTGCAAGGATGCCGGTACTTCACCAAGATAGATCTGAAATCCGGATACCATCAAATTGCCATTAGACCTGAGGACCAGCACAAAACCGCATTTCAAACCAGGTACAGTCTGTACGAGTTTGTGGTGATGCCCTTTGGACTATGCAATGCACCTGGTTCGTTCCAGCACGTTGATGAACAGGATTTTTCGTGACTACTTAGACAAGTTTATCGTCATGTACCTCGACGATATTCTTATCTTTAGTAGGACTGTACACGCTCGGCACTTGAAAACAGTGCTAGGTCTCCTAAGACAGCACCAGTACAAGGTTAACTTGGAAAAATGCGAGTTTGGTCGCACCAAGATCTTGTACTTGGGTCATGAAATCTCAGCAGATGGATTGTGGATTGAGGCCTGATGATGCCAAGGTGGCCAGCATACATGACTGGCCCAAACCTCAAACTGTTACTGAGGTCAGTTCGTTTTTGAGGATGATGGGCTACTATCGTCCGTTTGTGAAGAACTATAGTACTATAGCTTTCCCATTAACAGATTTAACTCGACTTGACACCCCGTGGGAGTGGACAGAGGAGTGTGAAGCAAGCTTCAAGAAATTGAAGTACGCTTTGACACACTACGAAGTTCTCAAACTTCCGGATCCTGACAAGCCATTTGTTGTGACCACAGACGCCAACCAATATGGCATTGGTGTGGTCCTTGCGCAACAGGATGGGTCAAAGTTGAGACTGGTCGAGTGTATGAGCAAGAAGATGCCATCTCAAAAATTAGCCAAGACCATGTATGAGAGAGAACTCGATGCCCTATATAGAGCGCTTGTTCACTGGAGACACTACCTGCTAGGTAGATTTTTCTACTTGAGATCTGACCATGAAACTTTGCGCTGGATCAAGACACCGCCCGTACTTTCGGACACACTCAAACGATGGATACAAGTTATAGACATGTATGACTATCAACTTAATCCTATCAATGTCTAAGATCATCCATAGATTCCAAGCAAAGGATAAAAAGACTTTGGACGAATTTACGATAGTAGATGGCTTGTTGTTTCTAGAAAAGGCAGGGAATAAAAGATTATGTGTTGCTAATAGCAAGTCTTTGCGTAGTTTAGAATACTGTTCATTTTGGCTATAGGAAGACATCAGCGAACTTAGTGCAGAGATTCTCGTGGCCCTCTATGATGGAAGATGCGAAACGCTATGTTGAAACATGCCAAGTTTGTCAAAGGGACAAACCTAAGACTCAGGCACCGCTTGGGCTCATCAAGCCCTTGCCGATTCCTGAAGGTCCTCGTCAGAGTGTGTCCATGGACTTCATGGATACTCTTGTGACCAGTAAGTCCGACAAAAGGCACATCTTCGTAATAGTGGACCGCTTTACTAAGTATGCAAGACCGATCGCTATGCCAAAAACTACTAGAACTGACTTCGTCATCAAACTATTCATGGACAACTAGGTAAGGGACTTCGGTCTACCTACGTCTATCGTTAGTGATAGGGATGTAAGGTTCACGGGTGAACTGTGGCAGTCTGCTGCTGAACAAATGGGCACAAAGCTCCAAATGACGTCAGGGAATCACCCTGAGTCAAATGGCCAGGCATAACAGATGAACCGGGTAGTGCAACACCTTCGGCATTATATTAAGCCAAGCCAGGATGACTGGGACGAAAAGTTACTTCTCGTCGCCAGCCTGTACAACAATGTTGTACACAGTACCACCGGTACGACTCCGAGCCAGCTACATCTTGGTTGGAAGCCCATATCTGCGCTCGACTTTCTGCTACCAGAAAGACAACCCACAGCAGTACCTGGCAGAGTTTGTTGTTAAGTATGAACAGATGCTGCAATAGGCCGTTGAACATATTAGGAAATCTCAGGAAGCAATGATTGCATCTGAGAATAAACATAGACGGCCTTCTAACTTTCAAGGCGAGAGAGTCTGGGTTAAGTCCGTTGAGCTTGGCCAGAAGTTAGGCATATCCCGCAAGCTAATGCCACAATACTTTGGGCCCTGGGAGATCTTAGACATTGTAGGAGATCAACCAGATGGTCCTTCATATGTAATCCGCATCCCACCTCACTTGCGTACCTACCCTGAGTTCCATGCCTCCAAGTTAGCACCTTTCACTGCCACTGAGCAGTTTCCCTCCAGAAGATCAATGTTGCCCCCAACCATGGACAGCGAAGTGGACGTGGACCAAATCGTTGAGCATCGAGTGATATTTGTTCCTCGACCATCAGGCAGAGGGCGCCCTCCTAAACCGAGAATGCAGTATCCTGTGAGCTTCAAACATCATCTGGATCCTAAGGAGGATTGCTGGTTCACACGAGAAGAACTCATGAGCACAGCACCTCAAGTCATAGCAGGCTACGAAAGAGCACTCAAAGGAAAGATGCCTGCATAATAGACTTCTCAGAGGACTCACGAAGTAAAGGGGGAGGGAATGCGACGATCAGGGTCCTCGATAAGCCTAAGGGGGCCTGTTTGCAGCATTGCCCGCCCTAAGTGAAGGCGGGCCTAACATATCGCAAGAGGCCCTCGACTGTCAATTTCATATTTGGGGTCCAGGCAGTTGCGACGTGCCAGTTGGTTGAAAGAAACTCAGGCTGGGCAACAAAGACATTTCCACGACCCTCCGGGCTTTTCCAAAGAATGCAGGCCCTGGGCGTGATTCAGAGCCTCATACAGAGACAGTTAGGCGCCCAACCGAATGAGGCCCAGCACCCCAGTAGCTGCTGTACATAGACAGCCTCCTGGGGCCTTCCGAAAGCTTCCAGGCCCAGGCCAGTCCGGCCAGGCTGCACGAGCAGGCCGGCTCTTTCCATATAGGGAAGAGCTCTCCTCTTGCGAAGGCATTCGGTCACTTGCTGGCTGGCGGCAGCGCTGCTGGAGCGATAGCTCACGGGTTGGCTGCTGGCATTGGGAACAAGAGGCTGCGCACGTGCGATCGTGTGGTGAAGCAGCGCGCTGCTGAGGGCAGCGCCATAGCCAGCCTACATGGCAGGCTGGACTTGGATGACAGTGAGGCGCAAGGGTGGTCTTCGGTTGTAAGAGAGGGCAGACGTGGGAGTAAAGTCGGGGGATAGGTGAAGGATGAGGAGGAGGAGGAGTGTGAGGGCACTTACCTTGTATTGGCGATGGTCTGCATGGGCGACATCTTCACGTACTTCGAGTTGCTGCTGATGTTAACAGTTGCATTGTCAATTAGTAGGCTGTAGTAGCTGTGTTAGGAGTAGGCTGGGCGTTCAGCGCTAAGTAGGAGAGTGAAGGGACTGGACTCTTGTGTTGATGAGGAGAGAGTATGCTCTCCATGGAGGTTCAGTACTATGAACCTCCATTGGTGTATTATTGGTGCAATGCTGCTCTCTGGACACAGTGTAACTATCTGGCTTACAATGTGATGGTGTAATCTGGAAGTCATCTCGTTGTTGCTAAATATCCTTGCAATACTTACTTTCCCCCACAAAAGGAGAAGAAACAGAGCAAATACCCTTGAATACCTATCCCCACATTTCGTTTGTTTTCTTTCCTGCTGCGGGTTAGCCTATAGTTTGCGGCGCAGGTTGAGCGATCCTAAATACTAGCCTGTTTGATATGCGACCATCATAAATATCGAACCAGATCCCTCCAATTAGAGGCTTTACGACCGAAAACCCTGTTGCTGCTCCAATTAACACAGAAAATGGCATGTTGTTAAACAATTGAAAACTTTGCTGTTAAACAATTGAAAACTTTGTTTTGCTCAAACACACCAGATCCCTCGATTTGTCGGACTGATATCCAAATCCATCTATCTGCTGCTCGTCAAGGTCCTATCCGTATTGAAGTCAGAGCAGGATAATAACACGACTTAGCACTGTTTCGGGGTGGGGGAGCGTGCGAGGCGGGCTGTCGAAGTGAGAGAGAGAGAGAGAGAGAGAGGGAGAGAGAGCGAGGTGGCACCCATAAACTGCCATGTGCCCAGGCGCACGCACAAGAGAGAGAGAGAGAGGTGGCACCCGTAAACTGCCATGTGACCAGGCGCACGCACGCACGAGAGAGAGAGAGAGAGAGCTGGCCGACAACTGCCACGTGGCCAGGCGCACTAACGAGAGAGAGAGAGAGGGGGGGGGGAGAAAGAGAGGTGGCCGACAACTGCCCCGCGGCCAGGCGCGTGAACACAAGGGAGAGAGAGAGAGGGTCGGCGTGAAGGGTCTGCCACACGGTGCGAGCCTCGCACGACCCTCAGCGATGTCCACCACATGGTGCCATCATTGCCACGTGGCACATCACCTACCCAGGATGCTTTGCATCCTTCAACAATGGGAGACTGCTCGGCGGCACGAGCAGCGGCATCGACGACAGGTAGCGACAGTGAGTGGAGCGGCGAAATTTAGAGGTTTCACGGCGAGGGCGCGCAGCGTTGGATTTTTAATTCAATGCGCGTTTCACGGGAAGGGTTCACGTTTAACGCGCGTCAAATGCGTGTATAACACGAAAGTCTGGGTGTTCGGACTGGCGCAGAAGGGCTTGGGGGTACAGGAATCAACGGCAGCAGGCTTCTGTGCGGTCGGTGTGGCTGTTAACCAGGCTCCCATTCATGCCACGAGGCGGACAGGGTCGAAATGGGGCGGTCTCAAAAGAGGCAGTGCGAGCCTCTCGATGACGAGGGGCGGCAAACTTTCAGGCGGCGGTTTGTAGTCTACAAGTACCTCAACGTCAGGCAGAAGATCGACAACAAGGGAGTTGTCATGCTACGCTGCAACTTCTGCAACAAGGTGTATCAAGCCGCGCATCATTTCACAGAGCTGAACTATTGTGCAAAAGTGAGTGACGAGGTAGTACAAGATCGCACACCGCACAGCTTACGCATTAAACTCCCACCATATGACAAATGTGGTGGCGTACGCTTAGGATCATGGTGTGGATGTGCTGCGGGAGGGTGGCGGAGCCTGTAGAGGCACACCCGGCGGGTGCCCTGAGGGGCGATGCGGATGACGACGTCGCCGACCTTGAGGGGGAGGCGCACGAGGGCACCTAGAAGAGGCCCCGACCAAGAGATGAGTATGACCCCAAGACAGGTCGGCGTGGGATTGATTGGGATCAGGATGCAAGCAGCGGGGGAAGGGGTCTACGTCCGCGGCCGGCGTTCGTGAGAAGAGGTAGGATGGAGATGGTACTGGCATAGGGACACAACCAAGGAAGAGGATGCGGCTATAGAGGGTTGATGAGGTGTACGGCGGTGAGTGACCTATGAAATTCAAGGACTTTTTTCTTTGGGTGTCCTCGAGCAGCATTTCGTTCAATGCCTTTCGCAATGACGAAGGGTGCAGCAGACCATCCTCGTGCAACTGGGTCCATCTCCGAGAGTTGTGGCACCTAGCCACAACGAGATAGCACGCATGAAGTACGTCGAGACTTGTCGCATAGAGTTCGCTGATGAGTTGGTGGAGGTTCGTCAATCGTTCTGGGCTATGGGTGCCACCATCCTCTCTAATGGGAGAAAAAAGGGAGAATTTCCTCGCAGTTGGATCTCAAGGGGTCGTTGTTTATGGGACAATCAATCAAGAGGGAGAGACGAACGATGCGGTGCATGTCCTCTATAGGTGGATCTGTATCTTCCACAACTTCGAGTTTGGAGGACCCCAATGGATCAAACGCAATTTGCACTAACTCTGTATTGGCGTACATGGGAGCTGCACGGGCCTTGATCTCATACAAGATGCCCCTCGAGTTGCAGAGGATCACTTGGCTCCCTTGCTCCATCCATGTCTGGGATGATTTGTGAGTACTTCGTTTACTGTATCACGAGGGCGAGGGCCTTGGTGTGTTTTTCCCAAAACGACCACCAGGCCGCTTTAACTTTCTACCACACATGGTGCCCTAATTTGGCCGTCATTCTTTCTGGTGAGGCATGATTCCCATTTGTGTACACCATGCTGAAGCAATGTACTATAGGACATGATGTGAGGGGACAACACGCGTTTTTGGCCGTCCATCCCTTGGTCCGCACAAATGCGCAAGCTGGCCCGTTGGGTGAGGAGGCACATCAGGTGGCAGCCATGGCGGCAGGAGCTCATGGCCATACGCACAATGATGGAGCCCGTCATGGAGTTGCTTCGCACGATGGACCGTGCCGGGCAGTTTATGTCACTAGTAGCTGAGTGGTGTCAAGATCTCATCCGTCGTATGCGGGATGTCAGTGCGCCCTTTGGTAAGACGTTCACAGAGAGGGTCATCAGGCGGGTGCAAAGCCTTTGCCATCACATGCAGGAGCCAGCACACGCAGAGGCGTTCTTACTGCACCTCCGCAGGCGGCATGTGCAGTACTTCTCTAGGGTGAGGAGTCTTTACGATGCTTGGCTTGTTCACCAAGCCAGCAGGTATATCCTCACTCTAACTGGTTTCGACGTCACAGGTCATGCTTACCTTGAGGCCATGCGGCTGTAGGAGTTCACAATCGTGTCAGCAAATTCAAGGATTAAGGCGGCCCTAAGGGAGATGTGCGCGGGAGGGCATGCACCAATGATTGGGAGACGACTAACTATGCATCATGGCGGTCCAGGTTCAGTGACCAGGTGCCTGAGCTGCAGCAATGCACTATTCGTGTGATGCATATGTGGTCATGCGCCTCTCCAACAGAGAGGAACTGGGCAGTCCACAACCGCATCCACACAAAGAAGAGCAGCAGGTGAGCGCTCGAGAAGGTGGTGACACTCATGGAGATCACCGCAAACATGCGGTTTATGAGCTACAAGCAGTCAGGCATCGGCTATGTCTTTCCGTGCCAAGGCGAATGCATGTTGGACACCACTACCGGCAGTGAGTTGGAGCCAGTGAGCACAGGCACGCACAAGGGAATGACAGAGGAGGAGATCACTGAGCAGATTGCGAGCATCTCGAAGGACCTCATCGCCATTGCACTACCACCTACTATCGCATCCATATTCAGGGCGCGTGCCACAGTTTTCCATCCTTACCTGAGGGACGATGGCTCTGACGACACGCACGACTCAGGCATGGCAAACAATCCTCACATAGCCAACCCCAAGGACATGGATGAGACACACTCGAGTGACGTTGAGGTTGACAAGGGGCGGAGGGATACATGAATGGTCGTGGAGCATGATGAGATGGGCGGTCATGAGGATGTATGGGGCTAGTACGGCCAGGTCGGCTCCACATCCCGTGGAGTTAGCAGTTTTGGAGGGCAAATTCTGCCACGAGACGCACAGGCTCAGGTTAAGGGATGCTTTTGCCCCCTTCACCTCCTGCCCCTTCGTTTGCTCCTGCATCTTCAACACCTCCAGCCTCTTCAACACCTTCAACCGATTCACCACTGACACCTCGGTCGCCCCCTGCACCTTTTACCACACCCCCTGCCACATCGGAGCTCGCAGCCATACTTGTCGAGAGAGGTGTGCCTCGTCCACAGGCAGGATCAGATGCCACCCCACGGCCTGCCCCTACCTTTTTCAAGTCAGAGAACGGAAGTCGCCGACAACCAGCCTTTGACCATGATGTACGGAGTGGCTCATCAATTGAGGTTTGCCCGAGATCATGGATCAGAGCAGGAACGCAGGAGGAGATCAGAGGATGGACGCAGGAGAAAGCGACGCCGTTCGAGAGGATCCCTCCACCGGTGGCCCGAAGGGGAGTGGGGTGGAGGACTTCCTTCGCCAGATGGTAGATCCGTTCACAAGGGCATAACACCCGGTGTCGCCAGAGAGATGGGGGGCATCCGAGTTAATTCAAGGGGAGGGTGATTCCGAGTACAGGACTCCCTTTGATTTGGGTGCGTCAGCAGGAGTCGAGCCTCATATTAGTGTGGCGTCGTCGATGGATGGTGTAGGACATCACACAGGGGATGGTTCGGGGACAGGCGGACAGTCATGGAGTCTCCCACGAGTCGACGTGACAAGGCTGTGCGAGAGGCTGCCCAGAGTATGGCGGCAAACGACCCGCATACACAAGAAATAGCTCGGCAAATGGACGAGCAGTGGCGGAGGGACACCGGACCTGATCCTTCCATTGCAATAATAGGCATTGGGGAGGTTAGGAG
>BFEA01000044.1:3912125-3931142 GCA_003427395.1 Chara braunii
GAGTAGCGGCATGGCGGAGGTCCGACTACGAAGGAGGGGCCACAGGCGGGCCCCCTTGTCCGTTTTTTTTCGGGGTTGGTGACGGTTGCGTCGACAGGGTCAATCCCTATGGATGTGCATCGCACACCGTTGACTGGGGACCCACATGATGTTGCAGGCCCAACTGCCGCCACCTATTGTTGAGGATCTAGGGACAACGGTACACGCTCCATTGCCTCCACATGCGGCCGATCATCCTTTCGATGTTGACGAGCTCGCAGGATCCGCCGTGCAAGATATCACTGGACTGGACAGTCGTATTTTTCGACTGGATAGTCTTATTTTGTGAGGACCTGCTGAGCACCCTCCCCCCTCCCCGGCAGCAGATTACAACAGTTCCATGGGGCCCTGCGTCACCAATGTCGCCCACTCCATCACGATCAGCATCCACAAGTGGAGTGCTTACATAGCGGCAGAGCCACAAGACGGCACGAGGAGAGGTGACCTCATAAATGCCACCTCCCCCAGAGCCACAGGACGGCACGAGGTGAGGTGACCTCATAATTGCTAACCTCCCCCAAATAGAGTGCAAGACAAAGACACTGTTTCCTCCCAGCGGGGCCGTGCGTCAAAATAGCCAGCGGGATCGACGGGGTAAAGCAGGTTGAGAAAGTGGGACGCGACAGAAATTAGTACCGACCAGCATTTATAAGTGTGGACGGGCATCGCCCTCGACGAGCAGACGAGGGTGACCAAGCACACGGCTCACCAGCAGCCTGGGTTAGATGAGAGAGGATTGTAAATAGGTTGAGGGAGGTCACAGTGGCCGGATGCCAAGGACAGCAGGACGATGTCAGCATGAGGGCCCAGCAGGGGACAGAGAGGAACCGTGCACGCAGCACGAGTTTACAGCAGGCTTTGAGTCTCACAGCGCAAGCCCTGCACGAGCAGACTCCACGGTGGTAACACAGCCGGGTGCATGTCCCGTGCCCGCAGAGGGTGGTACGACCCTCGGGGAGACTTCAGGGCCCGATGGATTGGGTATGCCGAGCGGCCAGACATCATTGCCACGAGCAGGAGGACAGCTCGGGGGAAGAAAGGGTGCTGTGTCACCATTGAGCACGATGATCCTCCGAGCAGGGGGAGGGTGAGGACAACGAGGAGGAGGAGGAGGAGGATGACGTCGACGAGGAGGACAATTCACCCCCCCTTCCACCACGGGTGGGGACAACGCGCGACAGGACTGGCAACTACATGGCCACACAGGGCCAAGGGGAAGAAGTCGACATCCGGTTCATGCCAGAGACAACAGGAAGGCGAAGAGATCACGATGACACTTCGGACGACAGGCGTCACTTCATTTTCCCAACTTTTTTTTTTTTTTTTTGGTGCTACTCAGTGGTTGTGATACTCAGTAGTGTTTTTTTAAAATCATATTAGGATAGACTCGTTAGTTGTACACTACGTAGATGTAGCCCACTCAGTCGGCATCATATACAGTTTCGATTTTTCTTTTTTGGATGTTGTCCTTAGCAGATATTGTGCGACATCATGTTTGTAATTATGCTGATGGAGAGAGATTTTCATACTTGACATCACTTTTGTATTTTGTGCATGCTCGTCTTGTCACTCATTTTCTTTTTTGGTGTTTTTCCCTTTCGTGTCTTTTGCTGTTGTTCTTTATGTACTACGGAATCTCGACCTCTGTGTGGGCTTTTGTTCTGAAGGTGGAACTACAAGGATTCTTTTCGTTAAATTCTTTTTTTCGGTGAAGCAAGCATATGTTTCATTTTGCTGGGGATCGGGGTCAGGGTTTCTGGGATTTCGAGGGTTCTGGGGAATTCTGGGCGCTTGGGGGTATTGGGCGGGGGGTCGGGTCTCTGGGGATGGGTCGGGGTTTTAGGGGGTCAATGGTTTGGGGTGTGCTCTAGGGGTAGGGTACTCAGGGTTCTGGGGGGGTGGGGAGGGGGGTTTGGTTGTTGTGGACAAGGGCCAGGGGGGGGGGGGGGTAGTTGGGGGGATGAGGGGGGTGGGATTTTTTTTATTTTTATTTTTTTAAGCGCGCGGGGGTGGTGCACCACGTGTCCAAACCCCTGCGCACCTCTCGCGTTGTTGCCAAAATGTCGGGAGGCCGCTGTTTTCCAATTTAGCAGGAATTCAACACGGATCTGGGGGATTTAACAGGTTTCAACACCCGTTAAAATGGACCCCTCCCCCGCATTGAAAAGACACTCAGCTCGCTACTCATTCATTTTCTTTTCTTTTCTTTTGCTGTGCAGAGGCCATGCTAATCTTTTCTGTATCATTCCCATTTTAATGGATGTCCTGAAGGACCTCACTACTCATTTCTCTTTCTTGCTTATCTTCTCTTTCTTCTCGTTTTTGCTGCAAACATTTATCCATTCTATACTTGCCGGCGATAAGTAACTGGACTGGTGTCCCCCAAGGGGCAGGGCCCACGAGCACCACATTATATGAACATCATAAGGTTTTCAACCACGTTTGGCAAAGAGGGATGCAGACGGTCCATCAATTAAGTAGGGCTCATGCGAGCCTCAAAAGTTTCAACGCAAAAAAGCAACAGATGAAATGTTTTGGCGGTCCCCCCGACACCGAAAACCCCTAGTCCCTGTGAGTTAGGGCCGGGTTGTACGGAGGCGCAGTGACCATACGGAGGCGCCGGGTTGTACGGAGGCCGACGGGTCCAATCCCGCCATTTTGCAAGCGGCAACTTTGCCGACTTTTTGTGCTCAGAAAAAATCGTCAAAATGTCTGAAAATTTGAGGGTCAGTGGATTAGGTCGTGATCTTTCAGGGAAATGGTACTGGCATAGGGACGGTGAAATATTTGCCGCGCCAATTTGGTTTATTTCCGATTTTTGTCTCAAATTCCATATGGACGGGTCCAATCCCGCCATTTTGCAAGCGGCAACTTTGCCGATTTTTTGTGCTCAGAAAAAAACATCAAAATGTCTGAAAATTTGAGGGTCCGTAGATTAGGTCGTGATCTTTCAGGGAAAAATACCAGAAAAAAAAATAAAATCATTTTGACGGTGAAATATTCGCCGCACCGATTTGGTTTATTTCTGATTTTTGTCGCAAATTCAGTACGGAGGCCCGCCCGTCGTGAAACGGCATTACCGGTACCCCTGAGGTTTTCTGACATCAGGAGGACCGGTTTTCCACGCTGTACTACCGGTACCCGTCGTGAAACGGCGCTACCGGTACCCCTGAGGTTTTCTGACATCAGGAGGACCGGTGGTTTAATCCTGGACAACGAGAATGTCTTTTGTTGATTTTTATAATTGTACTTTCACTGTCGGAGCGTCTTAATACGTTAGGGGGGGAAGTCCAGACGCTCGCACAGTGATTCGTGTGCACATAGAGGCCGCCAAAAAGAAACAAAGCTGTGCGTACTGCCAGTGAAGACTTTCAGAGGACAGCCCGTTGGCTGATGGAAGAACCCATCCTGAAAAAGACGCAACCAATTCGCTGGCTTCCAGTCCCATTGGCTGACGGGAGAACTCAGAGAAGGATTTTGCTTTCTTTAATTTGTAGAAAACGAGTCTCTAAAATCTGGACAAGTTGGAGAACATTATTTCGATGGGAACACAGTGTCACACGCCACTCTAGAAGCATAGGAAACTATGCTGGTGGGGGCCCGGGCCCAGAACAGAATGGGCAGTTTCTTGTGTGTGGAAAAGAAAAATCAGCATATACATGTATGGCTGGACTTCCAGTCTGAGTTTCCGATTGGAATTCAGCATAACGAGTATGCACACAACCGTGTGCACTTTCGAGACCAATTGCCGCTCTAACATCCACAAGGACACCAGAACTTCACCGTGGTTTCCTCTCTTAGCAGGGGCTACATTCCAGGAGAGCCCATGATTCGGTTGAGAGCAGCATACTATTGTTCGAGTCCAAGACAAAGCTGTGGATCATCACAACATCTTTGAACACGGGTTTGTGCACTGATCAGACTGGGCACTGACCTGGTCAGAGCTCCTCCGTTAAGGAGAACGGCTTCACTGGACGGCCACAACTCCGTCACACCAACAGTCAATGGGACATAGCGGCGCACACATCTGGTGCATATAAGCCAGCCCCCTAGCTATGTTCNTTCACTGGACGGCCACAACTCCGTCACACCAACAGTCAATGGGACATAGCGGCGCACACATCTGGTGCATATAAGCCAGCCCCCTAGCTATGTTCTGTGAGAGAGTGGTTTCGACGAGCTTGCCGACAGGCTTCGGTCGGAACTGCTGAGATGTGTCAGGCCCTATCTATCACCTTCGGTACCCTTGTTCTCCTGCAGACTTTTTCTGGATTGCTTTTTGCTTAGAGACGGTTCTTTCCTTGAGACATCCACCACACAGCCCCAAGCAACCTTTCGAGGGCAAAACCCGCAAACATAGCTGGAGAAAACACACGCAAAAGAGAAACAAAGGAATAAGAGAATCTGCTGCCCAACACGAAATCATCCTTAAGGACCCCGTCAGAAACTTGCAAGAGGTAGCGAAAAAGGTACGAAAAACAAAAGGGGAAAAGAGATCAAAACACAAAAACGAAAGCGGAAAAGAGATCAAAACACAAGCACATACACTCGAAGCAGGCACACAAAGCTACAAGCAAAATTCAGGCACAGAACTTTCTCACAACTGGCCCAGCATTCCCTTCCCGATCGATAGCACCAGATAAAAACAAAAAAAGGCATCACAACAGCACAGACCAGGCATAATATAGGCAATGGCAGGGGGGGAAAGAGAGTGAGGCAACGGAAGACGGAAAGACAGAGAGAGAGAAGAAGCGGGAAAGAGTAGGTACATCAAGTGGTTAAACTTCGAGACAAGACAAGAAAAGAGAATGAGACAACAAATGGAAAACATAGGTAGTGGCAGTGGAGACTGAGGGGAGATACAATTAAGAAAACCAAAGAGAAGACACAACGAAAGGCTTACAAATTCAGGAGCAGCAAATGGGTGGTGGTGGGCATCTGTGTTTGTTAAGAGGACCAACAAGCATTATCGCATTACAGGGGCAGTTGTGGAGTGGCTTATGCAGCAGACCTCCCAGTCGAGGTAGCTGCTTGCACTCTCGTAGTCTGTAAGGATAGACACCGTACATTCAAGGAACGGAATCTCCTTGGCCTGGATTGGAGGGAATCGCCGATCCCGCAATGCACTGCAAAAGACGACAACCAAAAGCAGGCACTTCTCAGACTCATTAGGAATCTCTCTCTCTCTCTCTCTCACACACACACACACACACACACACACACAGTCCTTGTTTTCTCCTATATTTCAGTTTCCAACTCCGTGAAGCTCCGAAATTAATTGGAGTGCACTGGGCAAGGGGACGAAAGGGAAGAAGAGAGGGGGGGGGGGGGGGGGGGTTGTATTTGAGGACATGTCACAAGATGCTGAAGACACTCCTCACACTGTGGCCACAGCACGAGTATAACAAAAACATCGGAATAGGAGGAGGAGAGGGGGTGGGGGGGGGGGAAGGGATCAGAAAAAGGCAGAGAGGCGATCTATCACTAACCTACTTGTGCACCATATTGAACGAATTTTGTCATTCATACATTTCGCACGGTTCGTGCACCCACTTACCAGAGTCTAAATTTTGTAACATTACCCTCTGCCCAGGCCACCCTATTCTTGAAACCCCGCAGACATGCATGACTATAAAGTATAACTGCAACAAGACGAGCTATACAATGCACAACCAAGTGGTCTTTCACACCTGGCTGGCCTCCCCATCATGTGATGTTTCATCTCCTCACGCCTTATGGCCAGCGTATGCATTTCACCCTCCAAATGCTAGGTCGGTTGCAAGCGCACCCCCTTCCTTCCCTCAACCCACAGGCAGCCCCAGCTGGACTGAGACTCAGTGAAGAGACATAATTAGGGTCTGTCAACCAAGCACAGCCTTCTTCTCCCTCCTCTTTCCCTACACCATCACAGATCTATCTCCCGAGTCATGCGGAAAATACCTTGGCAACCCCTCTTCTTTGTACACTCCTTGTCACTGTGGCCTTCTTCACTCTCGATCACATCCGCGCCACTGCTTTTCGCCATCTCAGTCTTAACCTTACTCATGCTCTCCCTCACCCAAAGTTAGTATCATGATTACCCCCTTCTCCTCACCATTCTTCACTTTGTCAACCTCTTTCACCATCATACTATCATACTTCAGTGCACATGCCCAAGCTCCCGTCGAGCCCCCTAGGAAGCCCATTGAGCTCCTCTCCTGCAGTTTTCCGCTTCCTTTTCCTCATTTCTCACTTCATATTCGGCCCCTTCTTTGCCATTCTCCTTTGCTTCAACTTGCCCTCTGAATTTTTGCTTCCTCTCGTCCTCCCCTTCCTCCACCTATTCTCAGTTCAGACCAGTCCCATTACTGGTCCCATTACCAGTCCCATTACTCGTCCCATTACCCAAGGCTTTCTCAAGAAGTTCATATTCAAGCCATGACCCTTCACTTCACCACCGCAACGTTTTTAGGCTCTCTGAGTTGAATTGCTATTAGACACTGATGTAGATGGCCAAAGGGCCTTTGTTAAACCACCACTACCTTTCCAAGCTATAGTCCCATTTGGGAAAATGACCTCATCCAAAAAGTTCGGGGGTTCAGTGTAAGGTCTGTAGGAAAGAAAAAAAAAGAAACTATTGGGACCCCGCAGGCCCTCGGTGAGGGAAAAAATCAAATAAAAAACTAACATTGAATCCAACAACATCGTGAGGCCTTCACGGAGGTGGAAGTCACACCAGTGCCTTGAGGAATGTATCTGGCCGCTATGTCTGGAATGTGATTTCGTATGTTTTTGGTTTTGCTTTTCTTGTTCTCTTTTCTTTTTCATGCCCTGCCAACGAGGCAGCGCGGTTTCCACAGGGGGCAGGTAACTGCTTCACTCATGACACACTCACATCAGCACTGTAGCTTCTGTCTCAGACCGCGATGGCAGCATAAGGGAAGTTTTTGTTTTTTTTTTCCTCCATTTGTTTTCATAGGGAAGGCCCTCGTAGAGGTGGAAGTGATACCAATGACTTGAGAAATGTATCCAGCCAGTATGTGTGGATCGTAATTGCTTATATTTCGATTTTTGTTTTCCTTGTTTTCGTTTCTTTCTTGTGCCCTCCCAGTGAGGCGGGGCAGATTCCATAGGGGCCAGGTAACTGCCTCTCTCATGACATACTCACATCAGCACTGTGGCATTTTGTAGACCGCGATAGCAGCATAAGGGAAGTTTCTTTTTCTTTGTTCTTCGTTTGTTTCCAATGAGAACAGACGCCCTCGCTGAGGGCCCGTCTCACCAGCACCTCATACGGCCCTGCCAGTGAGGTGGGGCGGATTCCACACGGGGCAGGTTACTGCCTCACTCATGACATACTCACATCAGCACTGTGGCGTTTTATATCTGACCCCGATAGCAGCATAACGGAAGTTACTTTTTTCTTTGTTCTTCATTTGTTTTCAGCGAGGACAGAGGCCCTTGCTGAGGCACCGTCTCACCAGCACCTCATAGAATGAGAATGTATCTGATGGCTACGACGGCGTTAGGGAAGTTTCTGCTTTTTTTTTTTTTTTTTTTTTTCCTTTTGGGAATGAATTTGGACCTAGTGCTGGGGGTATTCTTGTGTTCTCATTTTTTTTCTTTGGCATATCATTCTTTTCAGTTTTTTTTTTTGCTTTTTTTTTATTTTTTTTTTTTTCCTTTTTTTGGTTCTTTTTCGGATGTAGCTGCCATGAGTACCAGAAAAGAAAATATGACGGGACCCAGGCTCGGCAAAACTTGGTGCACAGTGAAAATCAGGCTAGCTGCAGAATTTTGGAGAATGGGCGTACCCTCTACAAGGAGCAGCAGGAAAACGTGGAGAAGGAGAAGAAAACAACGCTGACCCCAATGGCCCAAGGCCCTTCATCCAGACGAGAGGGGATGAACTAACTTCAGATGCAACAGATCGCAGAAAACCACAGATCAAACCCTGCTGAGTTGGGAATTCCTGGAGAGCAGGGGAACTTGACCCGAGCAGCAGCAGACGGAGGAGGAGGAGGGGGGCCTTCATTAATAGGAGATCATGTACGAGGAGAGCAGGTATGAACTAACGACGGATAACCCAAATAGCAGGTAGTAACTAACCACAGACCACACCCTGCTGGGTCAGGCAATTGCAGATAGCGCGGGCACTTCAAACGCCACATGGAGCCGAGGGTCACACAGGAGGAGGCGGCGGACCAGGAGAACAGCACTAAGAACACCCTATGGGCTGGACTCCCTCTAGCATGGTTGGTGGCCAATGAACCAAACCCAAAGATCATCCAATTGGCTGCTCCCCAGTTCCATCGACACATCCACATCTGATCCAAACTCCAGGAGTCCCAAGAAGCCATGTTCGTATTTTCTCACCCCCCAGCTTCCCCAGCGCCCAGTAGGCCAGAGCTGTTCACAACCCTAGCCTACACTGGTGCATGGCAAGGTCAAATATAAAGTATATAACCAATTCAATTTCTAGTATATACCATATATTGTCACATGAATATCAGAGCACAAATGCGAAAAAAAGAAAAACAGGAAAATTTGAATTCAGTTTTCTATCTTCTTCCTTATAACTCCCCCTATTCAGAACCTCTTGCATACAAGGCCGCCCACATGGATGTAGGTTGAGCGGCGGCTGCCCCCACCCCCGTGTGTCATATGGACCCACTTGCACACAGCCAAAAGGCAAAGAGGCAAGGAAGAGAGGAAGGGAACAGCCAAATAAAACAGAACAGGGGGCAACAAAACAGATCCCAGATGACAAGTCCCACATGCAAGCACCGCCCCTGCCCACAGGCCAAACGACGGGACAAGACCAACCAGGATGCCAAAACATTCTTGTCTGCAAAGAAATCAAAAGAAGTACCAAAAAGAACCCATCCCGGATGACGATTCCCACATACAAGCACCGCCCCACGCTCAAAAGGCCAAACAACGGGAAACAACCAACCAGGATGCCAAGACAATAAAAGAACCCCGGATGACTGGTCCTACATGAAGCACCACTACCTGCTGCAAAATAGACCGAATGATGGGACAATATATCACTGTCAGGGCCGCGGTGGTGATCCCAAAGACCACCATCATTTCCAATCTTTTTGCAGCACTGCGTGCAATTCATGTGCCAGCAGCAGGTTCCCACAGATCTACCCATTCCACAGCCAGTGTTCAGATCTATTACATGACCTTCCTCATTTTTTGTGATTTTCAGTTCTATCCCCGCTTCCTTCCGGTTCCCGCAGATCTACCCATTCCACAGCCAGTGTTCAGATCTATTACGTGACCTTCCTCATTTTTTGTGATTTTCAGTTCTATCCCCGCTTCCTTCCGGTCGGTCTAGCTCGGGCATCGACAGTCTATCTCACTCAAGCCCAGGAAAGAAAGACCTGGAGACCTCAACCGATAAGGGGTCTGGGCTCCAACCAATTCTACAAGGAACCAGAGACCCACACAAGGACCTCATCCGCCGCTTCACCAGTCAAGTCGTATTCTAGAGGAAGATCCAACCATCGAAAAACCATTGGCAAAACATTGCACAGATGTACCAACCAGAAATGAAGTATCCTAAGGGTCTAGCTCAGTCGGTGCACCCACGAGCTGTTGAAATACAGCCCGAAGTTCAAATCCAGTTGCAATCAGATGAGCAGAGTAAAACAATTCTGAATTGCCTGGGGGCAGTCAGTTCAACGATGATATCTCAAGGCTGTAACAAAGAAAGATCTTCTCTTGTCCCATCAGTTTTGCAACAGCCCGTGCAGCACACGGTTTAGCTGACGGCTGCTGACAATAGTTTATGAACCATGCGAGAGGGAGTCCATCCCCTAGGGTATTCTTACTGATGTATCTAAAACCTCTCTGTGTTCCCTTCTCGCCCTTTGTGTGTTTGCTTCCTCCTTATTTTGCTGTGTGTGTGTGTGTGTGTGTGTGTGTGTGTGAGAGAGAGAGAGAGAAGAAGAAGAGCGAAACGAACAGAACACAATAGAGAGAGAGGTTTTAAGTACTTCCTGGCTATAGGTGGAACAAAACACAATAGGGGAGAGTACTTCCTGGTTATAGGTAGGAACAGTCTAATTATATACAAGAATTCGTTAGACACGCAGACAGGCATCCGTCCATACTAAGGGAGAATCCATAGCTCCAGAGCACAAGCAATCCATATCCATCCATATCCATAAATGAGAATTCCTTCCCATTTGTCTATTCAACACGAAATACTTTTTCAGAATTTCATCCCCTTTCCCCCCCCCCTTTCCCCTCTCCTTCCTTTCCTTTTTTGGCCGTCTTTCCATCTATCCATACAGTAAGTACATACATAACAGCAGACACTTTTTGGAAAACAGCTTCCAGCCTGTTACGCGTCTAACTCGTTTTTCCTCCTCTTCTGTCGACCACTGAAAAGAGAACCGACGAAACGAAGGGAGAAACTCACGAGAAAACAAGGGACAAAAGGTGTTGCGGAGGGGAAGGCTGCGCGCCAAGCCTTTGTTGCTAAACACGTGGCACCCTAGGACTCGAGATAGGAAACAGCGTACCTCGTAAGAGCGTAATCCTTGAAGCCTTGCATCACACAACGGGCCTCCAAGGTACCTATACAGCCCCTAAGTCTCGGTTCGCTGCCATTGACAAGCTTCTTCCAGGTGACGAACAAAGGACTGGAAACCCCACAACAGCCAAAACACCACGACGGATAAACCACACACGAATGCAAATGCAAACCCCACACATCGCACCCAAGCATGCACGCACGCACACACGCACACACACTCAAACACATCTCACAGGCACGGGTCCCTCAAATCATAAGTCAAGCATGCCGGGAACAAAACACACACATAGACGACCAAGGCAAAGCACAGGGAAGCTCAAAAGGGAGGATATCATACAGCCTCTCGGTGGCCATCGTCTGCTACACTTCGACGATCACTTCTCGAAATAACCAATACTAGATTGAAAAATACATTTCGATAACTATGACAATAATAAACAAGACTATAAAAGTCTGCTGTAGGCATACACCGTTGGTTGGGGCGTCGTTTTCAAAATATAGCGCTTTTCTAGAAAATCACCCCTCAAAGACCAAAAACCGCTCCACAGTAACTTTCTTGCGTTAAGTGTCAATCAAGCGACATCCGTCGGCGCGTAAGAAACGTCAAAAAAAAAAACGAAGTGGATGGATAATACCCAGCAAGGCATGAAGCAACGATGGCGCTCCTTCGTTTTTTGTTTCTCTGACTTTTTGCAAACAAAAAAAAAAAAAAAATGGAGGAACCAACGATAACGACGGCGCTCTTTTTCTTCTTTTTGGGGGGATGCGAACATGCAAAAGGAGGAAGATGAAGGAAGCAACGATGGCGCCGCCTTATTTTTCCAAACCAAAATGAAAATAAAACACACCTAGGGAGGCGTGTACGTGTGCGACCTGGGCGTGTAGATGTGCGACTGCTGCTCGTACGTCTGCGACCAGTGCGGCAGGAAATTAAAAGGTAGTTTCCTGTCGAACCCTGTCTCTTATACACATCTAGATGTGTATAAGAGACAGGGATAATACCCAGCAAGGCATGAAGCAACGATGGCGCTCCTTCGTTTTTTGTTTCTCTGACTTTTTGCAAACAAAAAAAAAAAAAATTGGAGGAACCAACGATAACGACGGCGCTCTTTTTCTTCTTTTTGGGGGGATGCGAACATGCAAAAGGAGGAAGATGAAGGAAGCAACGATGGCGCCGCCTTATTTTTCCAAACCAAAATGAAAATAAAACACACCTAGGGAGGCGTGTACGTGTGCGACCTGGGCGTGTAGATGTGCGACTGCTGCTCGTACGTCTGCGACCAGTGCGGCAGGTGTGCGTACCAGTTGGGAGACTTTGCTGTGGGCGATTTGGGTCCAAGGTGGAGGTGGTTTGTGGGTACTACTACTTCGGCGGCGGCTTGTGAGTGAATAAATAGACCACTTGGGGGGGAGAGGGCGGAGGGGGGAAGGTCACTACGTTGGCGACTGAAGAGGATGTCGGCTGGGCAGCATGAGGGCGACACACCTGCGGGCGGACGGGCGTGCGAGCGGGCAGGCTGGCGGGCGGGCAATTTGTGGGCGACGCACACAACGACACGAATCATTGTCATCGCTGCATCCACCAGTTGGTGGTTGACGAGAACTGAGAAAGCTTCATATGTGGCTGGCGGCCAGTGTGTGGTGGGGGAGGACATTCAAGTAGAAAACCGAAGCATTTCTTCGATATCACCACCACTCAATCATAGGCTACCACACCCCGCCTGCACAGGGAAAAAAAAAAACACAACCTACGAACAAACGAAGAAACGACACTGTTGTTGTCGACCGTGTCCACCACCCACGTAACAACACACCTACCTACCTACCTACCTACCTACCTACCTACCTACCTATCCAGCTTACCAGCCAACCAGCTACCTAACTCCCCTCCTCAAATACACCACACAGAAAGACGATAACCGAATGTTGTGACGAGAACCCCGCCCTGGACCACCGATTCAATCGTAATGACAACTATGCGCAGTTTATGGAGGACGAAGGGGGGCAATAGGCACGAAGGCGGCCACACCTCCCATCCATTCACTGCTGATCCTAGAGAGCCCACCCAACCCCGTCGAGAACGGATTTGCTATCAGCTTTAGTCTCACACACGTATACGCACAGTGTGCGGCAAGAAGACAGCGAATCAGAGCAGACCTCCTTCCCTCTCCCCTTTACCCCCCTCCTCTCCCCACCGCAGAATGCCAAACACAAACAGATCTCAGTAGTTTGGACTAGAAGGGGGGCTTGTGAGAACAGCGCTTCTTCACCACAGACAAAGCATACGATAATCACCCAACCCTCCTCTCCCAGACCCACGGCGATGTCATCAACAAATAGAGTGCTTGTTATAAACCGATCCTTCACAGACTCAGCGCAAGCTGATCAATCACCAATTTCCCCAATTACCCCAATTACACGTTTCCCTCGCTCCGTGAAGCTCCCCTCCATGCCCCCTTCCACCCTCCCCAAACCCCCAACCCTCCAAATCACAGTCTCCACTAATCCCTCCCTCCACCCCCCTCTCCCCCGGTCCTGTTCATAAAAGGTTGCCTAGCTGCTTCTGAAACCCTTGTTCCGACCGATAGATCCACCAATCCGACGGCGCTGAATTAGCAATACATGAGAGAGAGGAGAGATTGGGGGAGGAAGGGAGAGACACAGAAAGGGAGAAAGAGGGAGAGAGAGGGAGAGAGAGAGAGAGGGCCCTTCACTCTCTTACCCCGTCGCCCCCCTTGTCAGAACTTCATGGCTTTGCTCCGATCGTCCGATACCCCCTCCCCCTCCCCGAGCACACCTTCCACACCTTTGTTCCCGCTCGTTCTCTTCACCAACTCTTCCCCTCCAACAAATGACGACGCCTTTCACTATCGAGTTCCCCCTCCGCCTCCTTCGCCTGCATACGCCCGCCCTCTTTCCCGCTTCTTGGCCTCCCTCCGCGGCGGCCAAAGAGAGAGTCCAAACACTTAGCAGAAACTTAGAAAATACTGCGAAGATACTGAGAAGATACTGAGAAGATTCTGTTACGGTACTGACAAGATGATGCCTTTCGTTGTCGATCTTGACATACCGAGAAGATGAGAAAATGATATGATGGTGGTTCCTTCACTATGGATCAGTAAGTATGACAGTGCGGATTGCTATACAGAGGGGACCAGTTTATCTTTTCCGAACATTCGTTCGTCGATCGTCTTTCCCCGAGTGGAACGTACGGTCATTATGGCTGTATCAGGCTGGAAGTTGCACCAAATGCAGCTTTAGCGCCTGAACGTTCTATTAGGGGGAAGATGGTACTAAGTTTAATTCATCAGTCGACCAACCGAGAAATCGACCAAACCGATTGCGCTGAAGAGCGCTCCCGCGAGTTTTCCAGTCCAGTCCTCCTCTGCTTTCCGCATACAATGACCGACAATGATGAATGCAGCAGAGGAGCTAACGACATTCGGTTCCGCAAATAACGCGGTAGGTTACAACGACGGCGTCCCCTGACGTGTACTCCTTCCACAGAATCCAGCTGCAATGGCGGCCAGGTACATTCCAAAGACCTCCAAGAGTCAAATCGCCCAAGAAACGCGCCCTCAGACCTCGACAGACATTGATTCGTCAACCACGTGGAATCGACATGAGCGGCAGCAGTGCGTACGTGACGATCCGGCCGAGCGCGCCAAACAAGTGTGAAAGCGCACCAATAATATAAAGAAGACAGACCAGAGAAGAGTCGATCGGTGTCCCGAGAAAACCGAGGGTAGTCGTAAGAAAAGTAAGCATCGTATTCCCACAGTAAAAAAACAGAAAAACAAAAAAAAACATAACGCCCTTTTACGACTCTACCTGGCCAGGATATGGCCGGCACGCATTCATAATTCATAATGCTAGGGAGGTTATTTGAGGGACTAAGGTTCTATAGCAGCTGGTACTCTGTGTCTAGGAGGACGAGCACACGGCTCCAGCCACCTGTGAGCACTTCCATGAGCTGCCACTTCGGGGTTGCGAGCAGCGAATGGATCTGCACCGACAGTGACCTGCAAAGCACTGCCCGCTCCAACACCACACATCCCAACCTCTTTTATTCCCTTCATCCAACCACACCCCCCCCCCCACCGCCGTGAGAAGTGATCCCGAAACACACATCAATCGGGGACCCGACGGCCAGTTACGAACGACGAGAGTTTGCAAGCCTGAAGATTCGCAGAAAGGGAAGCAACAAAACCACAAAACAAACACGGAAGACCAGAGAGAAAGGAACCAAACAACCAAAACAACCAATCAATCACTCAAACAAGCATCCATTCAACCTATCAATCATAAGCACCTTCAGGACAACATACTTGTGAAGCCCTCATAGAAGACCAATTCAACAGCTGGCACGCAATTCCGCCAAGCGATCCGATAATAGTTTGGCGCCCTACCAAAACTCCTGTGATTGAATGTGATTGGCTGTGATTGGCTGTGACAATTGGCGGTGATTGGATGTGATAAGCTGTGATTGGCTGTGATTGGCTGTGATTCGTTGGTATGTTGCGCCGTTATTTTTCGCTCCCTCTTTTTTTGTTCTCGCATCATACCCCACCTTTCTCCCATCATATAGCCCACCTTACCGCAACTGACACATTTTCTACACGAACACAAGCACCACAGTAAACGACAAAACAAGCCTCTTATGATGGGAAAGGCGCCGAAGCGGCGGGGGTCCCATCAATGAATGATCCACTCACTCACAAGTAGCCTCCCTCGAATTGCGGCGGCGGAATATTTTCACCCGTGTAATGCGCCACCAGCGTATCAAAACAATAAACAGCCATCTCCTTGCAGGCACCCACCATTGCTTCCCTTCTTTCCTCCCTCCCTCCCTCCCTCCCTCCCTCCCCCCCTCCCTCCCTCCCTGCCTTCCTCCCCCCCCTCCCTCCCTTTCCCCGCTCCCTCGTACTCTCCGGGTCTCAGACCAATCACGGCCTCGAAGACAACGGTTGCAATCCGGACAGCAGCAACCTCAGCCCAAGCTGCGATGAAGAATTGCTAAAGAAGAAGAAGACGAAGATTGAAATAGGCGCTCCCACCAATGACGGCCTCGAAGACGGCGGTTGCAATCAGAACAGTGCCACCTCAGCGGAAACCGCGATCTAGAATCGCTAAAGAAGAAGAAGAAGAGGAAGAAGATCACGAAGATAGAAATAGGCGCGCCCACCAATCACGGCCGCGAAGACAACGGTGGCAATCAGGACAGCAGCAACCTCAGCGGAAGGCGCTCTGTAGAATCGCTCAAGAAGATGAAGATATAAATAGGCGCTCCCACCAATCACGGCCTCAAAGACAACGGTTACAATCACGACAGCAGCGACCTCAGCGGAATCCGCGATGCAGGATCACTAGACAAGGAAGAGAAGGAGGAGGAGAAGAAGAGAGGGAGAAGAAGAAGAAGAAATAGGCGTCGGAGACCGAAAAAGCAGCGGGGACGATAGAATCAGCTAATAAGACAAATAAGAAAAAGAAAGAAAGAAATAGGTGGAGGGGCAAAAGACATTGAAAACGAGACAAGGGAGAGAACAGTGGAGTGGACCGGCGGCGACTGGACGGGGGGAGGGAAGGGGAAAGATCCAAATCCCTCAGAAGAGGTTAGGAAACAGGAGAAAGCAAATGAAATAACGACTGCCGCTCTGTGCTTTTGATGCAGTCGCACCTCTGAAAAGGCTGAAGATGAAGAGAGAGCGAACACGATCTTCTCGCTGATGATGATGATGATGATGATGACGGTGATGAAGATGATAATGATACGATTGAATGATTATGACAAGGATAACGATGATGATGATGGTAGCAACGATGCCGCGAGGAGACACCGGGAACCACGAACTCAGAAATCGGCCGGTTGTTCGAATGTCTTGCCGCTGATCCCAGTTCCCGCCTTCCGCCGACAGCTGTGGCGGCTTACATGGAATCCCCGACTCCTGCCTCCCACCTCCGTTGTGCGCTATTCAAATGAAAAGCACCTACTGCTCCCTCCCTCCTCACCCTTATGCCACCCTCCTCTTCCCTCCCTTTCTTTAGGGGGGAAGAGAATAGAGCATGCACGCCACGACAAACCACGACAGCGCTACAACGATATCGAAAGCGGCTTTAAGGCTATTCTGTGGGTGAAATTGAAGGAAATTGCACGACCGATTTGATGATTGCTGATTGTCCGATCTGCTTCCAAGAGAGATTGCGCGAGGCGGGAGAAGAGAGTTGAACAAGTGGAGACAGCAAAAGTAGGCCCCGCCTCGGCACAGAAGAGAAGCACCTAGCCGCCTCAAGAAACCGCACGGTCTGAACAACAACCCACAGATCGGGACACGTGGCGACAACTCGGGGGGAATGCGAACCAGTCCGGACTCCCGAAGACGGGAGCGCCGAGGCGACAAACAAGCAAACACATGCGCAACTAGCGCAAGCAGATTATTTATACGACGAATACATCGTCTCCCGCGCTACCATGGCTCCCCGCCTTCGCGAGTCGGCAAAACCATTTTTTTGAAAAAAGGGAGAAGGGCGACAGCCTTGACTCGTGATTGTGTTTCCTTTTTTTTTCTTTTTTTGGTTTGTTGGCTACGCCAAGTGTTGTCGGGCATAGTCACGGGGCCAAGTCCCAATAGCAGCGTGGAGCTACCTCAACGCCTGTATCTGGACGCTTTTGCGGAGATATGCAGAAATGCTGTTGAGTTTCCTGAACTGCACGTCTCCACAAACACGTCCAGATTCAGGCGTTGAGGTAGCTCAACGCTGCTAGGGGGGCCAGGCGTTGAGGTAGCTCAACGCTGCTAGTGGGACTTGGCCCCCGCTTACCTAAGCTGGGTAATGGTCCCGGCACAGAGTCGAGCTGTGAGAATTCCCCGGCCTCATGTTATATGAACAAGGATCCGCTTTTTCCCGAAGAAAAAAAAAAACTTGTGATTGTGGAGTGACCGGCCCGCCGAGCTGTGGAGCTGTTATTGCGGAGATGACATTCGGAGGGCCTCCAACGCATGTCTATTCAACAGTTCATGGGTGCCGAGACACCCACAAGAACGGGGGATATGCGAAAGGGAGAAGGGACCGGCGTTATTTGCAGGTTTGTTTGGCTTTTCAGGCCGTGAGGCTTTGGGCCTCGCTCCACTACTCCCCCAATGTGCAAAACGAATCTTTCCCTAGAACATAGAAAGATGCACCGCGACGGGGATTGGGGAGGCGCCGCCCGGCGCGCTTCCGCGGGCGCTAATTCGAAGCGCTCGGACCAAGCGGGGGCCGCCGGTAACTGTAGGCGCAACTGGCCGCGGGCCCTACCAGCGCGATAGGACCACGGTGGGAGCAGCGTTCGATAACACCCGCGCTGTCGGGGGTTGTAGCTTTAGCTATGGAGGACGCCGCTGCAGCTGCCCGGGATTCCCCCTTACAGAGGAAGACGACGTCTGGGAAGGAACACGCTACAGAGTGAGGAGAAGAAACAGATAGTAGCAGGAACTGGTAGACAGCGGTGATAAGTTTGACGCAAGCACTATTTCTGGGGAGGAGTCAACGGGAACAGAAGTAACGAGGCTACGCTCAGGAGGTAGCGAATGGAAGTCCCTATGGCGGAGGGGGGTCGTTCCCCTCCCCAGCGCCGGAGTAGCCATTGGACAAAGATGTCGACTGCATAAGGGAACCAGCAAGATTGTGCTATGATGAAGGAATCGTGCCTGCTTCGATAGACCCAGGGGAAATGATGATTAGTGGAAGGGAGGTGACCTTCAGAGTTAACGAGAGAATCGGCCGGACAAAGGTAGCATGGTTGAAGGAACATACTGTCACAGTTATCTTCCGTGAAGGAGCTCAGTTCTTATCGAAGAAGCTGAAAGATGATGTGGTGAGAGCCTACGAAGACGAGAGAATCCAGAATGGGAGCTTTGAATCTAGAATGGGAGCTTCGAAGCAGAAGGCTTCAGAAGAGGGAGAGCGAAAATGGAAAGCCTCGTACATATTATTATTATTATTATTATTATTATTATTATTATTATTATTACTACAAGTGGACCCCGCCACGACGCAGAGCAACACTCGTTGCTGGCGACTTCTTTTCTTTTCTTTTCTTCTTCCCCCGATTTGGACCAAATCTCGATTCATGCATGTCATTGATAGATTGCAGAAATGGTATTGAATCATCATTCCTTGCCATGAATTTGTTTTTCTTTTTTTCCAAAAAATTGACAAAAATTACGAATTATGTGATGTGGTCCTCAACTGCATGAATGAAATTTCTGCTATGATTTCCTTTTTCTTTTTTTTTTTCCCCCGAAAATGGCAAATTCTGAGTGTCGTAATCCATCTTTTTTTTTTTTTCATTTTTCCTCCCTCATCCATCTTGATCGAGACTATATGCTTCTCCTTCTCCTTCAAATCTCGATGGCACCTGTCAACCATGTCTTCTTTCGTCCTCCTCCTTCCTGTCGGGCCTTCCC
>BFEA01000044.1:3953512-3966190 GCA_003427395.1 Chara braunii
CTTGTCTTTTCTTTATATATGACATAGTAAAAATCTGAAAAGTTTTATTTTCTAAAGGGAGTGCTGCCCAAATTTTGGCTAATTTAGGGAGTTGGACAAAATTGGACTTCGAGAAGTTAAAGTTATTCTAGAATTCTGAACTTAGCCTTGTATAAATTTTGGAATAACACTTTTCTAAAAGGAGTGCTCCCAAAATTTCTGCAAAACTAAGGAGTTAGTTAAATCTTGTCTAAGTTGAACTCAAGTTGTCTTGTGAGTTCATATCTAACTTAGTATAAATCTGGGAAGTTTCCCTTTCTAAAGGGAGAGGTGTCTAAATTTTTACTAATTCAGGGAGTTAGACAGAATTTGACTTTCCAAGAGTTAGAGATTATTTCTGTTTTCATATTTGGGCTGGTATAAATTCTGAGAAGGAATTTTTCCTACGGGAAGCGTTGCAGAAATTTTCTTGATTTATAGGAGTTAGATTATATTTTGACAGGCGACGATTTTGGCGATCCACCCTGAATAGGGAAGATTCTGCCATTAGTCTACCTTTGCTTTGGGCACTGGCTTGGAGGTAGGCTTAGACTTAGTTGGCGGATAACTTTAAGTGAGAATATGCTATGAAGATTCATCCCCCATATGCTGATGATTTAGCCTGGGCATTGACTTGTTTTATGGTACAGACCTTTCTTGGACAATCGATTCAGGATTTGGACTAGTTTCAGTTGATCCTGCGAGGATCATCTTTTGTTATCATTGATAACAGGTCGGTTGGTTGATCGTCAACTTGTCGGCTCATGACACAACTTTGCTCACACCTGTACCTAAGTTTGACTGCCTTAACCCTGTGAATTGTTATGTTTTTTTTAGGGCTTTAACCGAGCTTATTTGAATGACCATTATAAAGAACTTGTGAGATTTATGAAGATTTTGACTACGATTGGGGCTCGAGTGCGTGAGGCGTGATATGAGTTACAAAGAACAGTAAAGTTGACCACATTGGTGTATGGGAATGTGGCTATTGTGTGTGTCTGTGTTTTATGCAGGCTAGTATTTTGGAGTTTGGTATATGTGTCATACTTTAGAGGCAGTGAGAATGACAACCATGTGTGGCACGATCTGCATACCTGATGGGTTTATATTCCCCCTTCTCTTACTTTATATCGAGTCCTGTTTTGATATATGAGTGTTGGATGTTTATTTATTTAGTGATTGATTTTGCCTGTTAGTTTTTATAGTTGGACGTTGTAGTCCGTGGCAGCCGTCAAAGTCAAACCCCTTGACTTCTGCCCAGGCCTGGAGTGGGGCTCATCTCTAGGGCAGTAAGAGACGACTGCCACCACAGGTATGGACCTGTGTACCACCCACTCTGCACAGAGTGCAGAAGAGGGTGTGTGATCTTCAACCGCGCTTGGCGGTTGTCCGACGTCGAGAGATTAACCCTCAAGGCTAGTGTCAGCCGACACTTGAGTGTCGAACGCGGCCCTCGAGATTAACGAGGATCGCGCAAGTATGGGTACTACATAGTACGCCATCATTGCGTCCGCTTGCGTACGCTTACATTGCGAGTCGATATGAGTTAGCCCTGCGTCTGCGCGGTTTCACACTAAGTCTCGCACGAGACGTCTATCCGATTTTCGCATTGGAGAGTTATGGGTTGGCTACTAAGGGACTATGAGTGTTGTTGCGTTGTTTGTCCTATGTCGTTTCGTATATGTACGCGTGTAGGTATATGTGTTTTTATTTTTATGTAGAGTGGTGTGCGCGTGGTGTGTGGGATGCGTCCTAGTCGATCGACGTCGAGCCGCGCTTGGGACTTCAGCCCCCCAAGATGTCGGTTCGCGTGCGGGTCCGATAGGCGTATTATCGCGCGTACCCCTTATGCTACAACGAACGAGAAACGCCCTCGGCTGGTCCACCTCTGCGATTGCAACCGAGTAGCTTTCATACTGTGGGCTGGTAGCTCGGCGGGGATACGCCAGCTGAAGGGAGGTGACAACTCCCATAAGGTGGAGGTAAGTTGTGCCTCGAGTAGGCCCTATCCTGTCGCAGGGGCTTGCGAGAGGTATGGCTAGCGCACTCGGCCGGAGCGGCCTAAGGAAGCTCCATTTGTGTGTTCGCGACGAGGTTGGTCCAACTCCTGCGTGACGCGGCCAAGAGGGTCTCGCGCTGCCACGTGCAGTGCCGGACCGATGCGCTCGACAACGGTCTCCATCACCCCGTGCGGACAAATCCGACTGCTTGTTATCTTGGCGCACCCCAGTCTCTGCCAACTGTTAATCCACTTACTTACCCCTCAAGCCGATACCATATGTGCGCGCGCCATAGCTAGTCAGCCCGACTTAAAGTCGTCTCTCGCACGTTTCTACTTCGTACCCGCCGAGAATCGTCACCTTCGTCCTTGTCATAGCCAGTCCCCGCCAGGCCTCCGCGCAGTATGTATCCCTTCTAACACCAATCCCCCTTACTCTCTCCTAGATCTGACCTTTAATTCGGGGTCGCAGACCTCAAAAACCCCCGCCTAGGATCTTCCCTCGCCCAATTCATTAGGAATCGGGCGTTCTACCTACTCCAGTCGCGCCCGGCCTTCTCTCCGCCATATCCAACCACCATCTGCGCACATCATTTTCATCACCGCCCTTCCCCGACTAACTTTTTCCTCGATCTGACTATCCCTTTCGACTCGCCCGGGGCCAGACACCCGGGATCTCTTCTTGTCTCTCTCGATTCGGCTAAGGACCGAGAGAGTTAGACTTTCTCGGCTGCGCTCAACCCGACCTTCACCATCTCGATTTTCGGGATGCACCTGGCGGGGGACCGCGCCAGGTTCTTTCTTCCATCCTTCATCCCTTCGCACTCCCATCTGCCCCCTGCCGTCGGGTCTCCTTCACTCCTCTCGTGTGTGACACTTGTCACCCGCTGCCCTCACGCTCGCCACGCTCAATCCAACTCTCCTCCGTCGTTACTCTCCGCCCCAGTCTTTGACTGCACCTGGCGCTGATCTGCGCCCAGGTTCAATCAGCCGCTCGGCCTAGTCATTGGCTCCTCTATGTACGTCGTCCGCTACTACGCCCTTCTCCCATAGTCTCCTACACCCTCTCTGTTCTCCTTCCTACATACCTCCGCCACTGCTCACCACGCCCTCCAGCCCTCTGCACACTACCTCGCATTGGGCGCTAGCGCAGTGCTTCCGCATGGCTTACGCCGGAATGACTGATTGGTGGCATGCTGCCTCTTGATTTATACTTCTACTGCCCGCTGGCCGGTCCTCTTTCCCAAGCCCCAGCGGTCTCCGTCAACCTTGACGGACGACCTTGTCGAGTGGCAACCACCCGCCGCCCCGTAGGGCCAGGTCCATCTTCTCTGTATCATGCCAATTTTAATGGGTGTCCCGACGGACTGTACCACGGTAGTGGTAGCCCAGCAGTAGCCCAACCGTTCGGGCCCCGACACGGGTACAGGACCTCATTCAAAATAGGGAGAAAGCAAAAAATAAAATTTAACTCAGAAAATAAAAAATAATAAAGAAAACGGACGAGGGAAGGGGGCCGTTAGTACCTGGCCCTACCCTCACGAGCCCGTGGCTGGACTCCCCTCAGCAAAACAAAAGGGGATAGTCCCGTGGGACCCTAAACCCCTTGATCTTTTTCACGTTGCTCCGCTTTGCCGCCTGCTGGCCTCGATCCTCGTATCTCCGCTATAACAATCCGGCACCGTAACCTATAGGGCTAAGCCCAAGCCTAGTATTGGCCAGCGCGGTATTCCATTTGAACAGGTGCGGCGCAGCCCCCAGGCCTCATTCCTACTTCCCATTAGACACGCTACTGCTAGGCTCCTACGCCGGCTTGCCCTCTTTGCGTCGTGGCCGCCCCGCACCCTACTTCGCACGTTAGACTACCAACGGTCACCTATCCCTGCCAAGGGCACCTCTGACTCCTAGTAGCCAGAGTCAGGCCGGCCAACTACGCCGGTTCCATAATCCAAAGTAGAAAAATCACACGCACGCCTTAATCCCGCGCACCCACACCCGCTTTACTCTAATCAAGCAACTTACCTATGTAACCAAACAGACCTAGGCGCGTCTCTCGCAGTACACTTTAGACCTCTACTCGTACTTTCGGTCACTTGCAAAAACAAGGGCGGATACCCTTGTCAGGGTATTCGCGCCGACATCGTTTTGTGTTGGTCGCTGATTTATCGACTCGGCTGTGCGAGCCGTCATTAGCTCGATGACCCTTGTGATCAGGCTCCTCATTGCCATTGTCCGCATGATTGTGTTTTAAAGGAAATGGTGCAAGTTGCTGCAGAGAAAGAGAGAGAGAACTTATCATTGCAGGATGCGTACGGGCGTGTTCCAGCGGAAGGTTCAACTACGAGTTGCTTGAAGGTGAGCACCAAAAGTGTGATGGCATCCACCCTCCCTGTGGTCGAAACGACAACAATATTCTTCTCAGTAGTAATGCTCCTCTATATGGCAAGGGTTGTGGCATGGCTAATCCGATTGGTGGAGGGGTAGGATATGTGATAAGGGAGTTAAGGGAGATGAAGAGAGAGTGCCTATTATGTTGAGCTTGATGTCGTGTTATGCTCTTGCTAGTGCTGCCCTTTTTGTCGAGCGGAGCCTTAGGTTGTGCTGCACATCCAGTTGCTGATTTGTGCTACATAAACTTTGTTGTAGCGTCACAGACCATTGTGCAAGCCAATTGAGAGGAACACTATTTGACAATCGTCGTTCTATAAGGGGCACTGCTCCTGGAGGGGAGCTGGTTGCTCCAGTTTGGCACAACCACTTCAGGTAGAGCACTGTTGGTGGGTTACCCAAACTGAGGGAAGGCTGCTAACTTCTCGGTAGATGTGCAACCGATACTACAAAGTAGATTGTTGTTGCATTCCACTGTGTTTAAGTGGCCGTTATCGTTGGTGTTGCGCTTGTGGTGCTGCAGAATATGCTGGTGGGTTATTGTTGTATAATTGAGTGTTGATTACGACCTACCATAGGAACCTGCTACAGTTCATTGTGGCAGTAGATTGCTGGTCGTGGTTGTTGTTGAAGGAATGAGCAGGCGCCATTCACCATGTTTCATTAAAAAGTATTGAGCACCGTTGTGTATTGAGTGGGTTCCACTAGGTCGTACACTACACTTGCTGCTGAGGTTTGTGATGTGCATTGCCGATCGTTGTTCTGCTTCGTTATTGTATCCGTGCTACGTGCGCAATGTTGTGCTGCACAAAACTTTGATGTAGCTGAAAATTGTATTGTGCATTGTATGACGCCCCGCTGCTATAAACTATTGTGTTTTCACCCACGTTTCAAATAGAGCACGCGGAGGGGTGTGCTCTATTCAGATGCAACCTCCAAAGGTTGTGTAACTGCAGTTTGGTGAGAGGGAACGACTTTGCGACTTGGTAGTGATGATTAGGCTCTGCAAGGGGATTGTTGTTGCGGCCTGGAGGTCAGTCAGAGAGCCATTATTTGATGTTTGGATCACGGGCCGATCGTCTTGCTGCGTTTTCGACTGCCATTGTGGGGCCCTAAGGCGCATCAAGGTTTCAAGGTCATCTCACACGAGTCTGAGTGCACCTTTCTTGTATACGAGCGACTTAACGTTTCTCCTTCTGCCCTTCTTACTCTCAGTCTAGTCGGTTACGAGAGGGAGAGGCGGTTAACGGAGACCATAATGTTGAGACAACTTGTCATGCGATTTATAACAAAATCCAAGGGTCAATTTAACCAAACTTGCCACTAAGTCATAGAGTAGATACCATAGTTACTAATTGCAAAAAAAAAAAATGAAAAAGTAAAGTAAAAAACCTATAAAACAGCAAAGCAAATGTGCACTTTCATACAAATTTCGCTAACATTCAGTTTCAGAAATCTTGAGAAATTTCAGAAATCTTAGCAGAGAAAATTCCAAAGCTCCAAATGAGACCAAATTTGGTATACAACAACCTTGCACCAGAACAAAAACAGGCAAAAAAAAAAAAAAAACATTAAAATTTGACCCCCAAACCCTAATTTCAGTTTTGGACCTATTAGTCAGGAGCTGAAACTGGGGGTCCTCGTTAACCACATGTGACGAGAGGAAGATGACAAGTGAGATTAAAAACCCATAATCCGAGCCAACGTTTGTGTGGGAGGTTTGCCCCGACGATTGTGGTAGCTCTGCCGGAACCTAGGCAAGATTCTGGAGGCAAAAAACTTTCACGTATGTCTTATGTTTCAGTGTGAACCTACTAAACCTCTATCCAATATTTTAGGTGGTTTCTAAACAAACTTTGGACATTATTTCTAAGATGAATGACACAGAGCACTCTGCTTTTATTGGTACCAAGAAAATGGATTGGGCATTGTTGCTAAGATGAATGCCTCAACTTTTTTTGGTGTTTCTTTTGAGGGAGGTTAGAACCGAAAGACTAAACATGTTTCTAAGATGAATGGTTTAGTATAAGGTCACTCACATTTAATGGGAACTGATAATGAGATTTTATATACTTAACTATCTATATATGTATATTTATGAGAACAAGGTTAGCCGACCATTGTTTCTAAGGTGAATGGTATGACTATAGTCTTATTATAAAACAAGAGTGTAAAATTAAGAGCTACAACTGCAGGTAACTTGGGCCGACTGAGCATAGTTTCTAATGAATAACTCAGTCCTACGCTCGTTTTCGAACACTAAACACACATATATATATATATATATATATATATATATATATATAAAATTTGGCTATTAAACATTTTAGGGCTGCATAAACATTGTTTTTAAGATGAATGGTCTAGTCACATGCCCAATGAAGAGAAAAATAGTTTTGCAGCCTGTTCGTATATAACTAAGACAAAAACATTGACATTGTTTTTAAGATGAATCGTCTAACTCAGTGCCCTATGTAAGATGAGATAAAGGGTTAATCACCTCAGGGTTCAACCAACCACTTCTATGTGAAAATAACTTGGAATTTTTTGTGAGAGTACTTACCCATTGTAATAGGAACGTGCATGTGGTTCAACCCAAGCTCTACGTATTATGAGTCTTAGCTTTGATAGGTACTTGCTTTAGATGCTCACCTTATGTTGCAACTATAAGACTTAACTCAATTTTTGCATTTTTTGAGCAAGTTTATTTCTCATACATGACTTTGTATAAATTATGAGAAGACAATTTTACTAAGGGAAGTACTACAAAAATTTTTGCAAATCTAAGGAGTTAGTCCAATTTTGTCCTTACAAATTTAACTTTTGTCCGAGTTTCATATCTAGATTAGTAAAAATATGAGAAACCTTCTTTTCTAAGGGAGTTGCTGCCAAAAATTTTATTAAACCAGGGAGTCGCACAAAAATTGACTTTGTGAAATCAAAATCATTTTTGAAGTTTGCATTTAGTTTTGTATAAATTTTGGAACGAATTTTTTTATAGGAGAAGTGCTGTCGAAATTTCTACAAATATAAAGAGTTAATTAAATTTTGTCTTTGAAGACTGCGTTGCCACTTGTACGCACCCTCGTACGAGTACGGATTCGTACTTTTGTACTTGTACGCTAGGGGCCCCGTATGAGTTTTTTTTTTTTTTTAATCCGGTATTGTTTTTCTTTCTTCTCAAATTCGAATAAGAATTTGAAGATGATGCTCAACCAAATGTTGCTTTTTTGTGTTGTTGCATCATATATATTTTTTTTCGTATTTTTTTGATGATTTTTTTTTTTTCCCGTACGGGGGCGTACAAGACGTACAAGTTTCCGTACAGGTTCCCGTACAGATCCCATACAAGAATTACCTGTACGTTTCGTACGGAAAGCCCCCGTACGTGTACTCTATGCAACCTAGTTGGAAGAATTCAAGCTTTATCTTAAGCTTATATGTGATTTAGAATAAATATGAAAGACCTACTTCTCTGAAGGAGATGCTGCCAAAAGTTTTACTAAATCAAGGAGTTAGACCAAATTTAACTTTGTAAAGTCAAAGATCGCTTTCGGACTTCATATTCAGCTGAGTATAAATTTTAAAAATACATTTTTTCTAATGGGAGTGCTGTCAAAATTTTTCTAGTTTTAAGGAGTTATATTATATTTAAATAAGAAAAATTTTGATAATTCACCTTGTATAGGGGAGATGTGGCCAAAATTTTTCTTATTTTCTCTAACACCCATTTAAAGGTAAACTTATACTTAGTCTTGAGATAAAACTTAGTGAGATGTGATATGGGGGCCTACTCTCCATACACTTCAAAATTTTAGTTTTGGGGAATTGACCTGTACTGTGTTACAAGTCTTTTTTTAATCATTTTGATTCAAGATTTGACTAGTTTCGATCCGATCCTACGACGATAGTTTTTTGTTATCTTTTGATAACATGTCAGTTTACGATTCAATTTCTACTCATTCTCGTTTCTCAACCTAAGGCCTTAACCCTGTGGGTTTAATTTTTTCTTTGAGTTTTCACCTGAACTTTTATTAAATGACAATTTAAAAAGGACTAAGTGTTTTTTTTTTTTTGAAAGTGAAACAAAGGTTGAGGTTTGTGTGAATAAGGCAAGGGATATGAGCCTAAAGAGTGGTTGAAGTTGACATTGTGTAGTGTATGGTCTGCCGATGTTGAATCTTTAGTGTGATTGGTGGTATGTTTTGTGAGTCGAAGTTAGGATTTACTTTGTTTGCGATTATGTGTATATTTTGACGGGAGTTCTACTGTTGATTGTGAGAGTGATCGCCACATGTTCTATAACTTTGTTATTTATGCTTTGTGTATTCGCTCTCTCCACCATAACCGTGCGTTGTTGGAGCAAATACCCTTACAAGGGTATTTAAGGGTATTTCCCCATGTTTTTTACAGTAGGACACAGTGATGTGACGACTCCTATAACGGAACCGGTGCAAACTAGAAGGGGAAAAAAATTGTCTTAGCTCGAAGCTCCGACAGACTCCTTGGCCGATAAGGCATATGGGCAGGTTATCTTGATAAATGCCAGTGATACTTCCGAGCAAATTCTACAAGTGGTAATTCAGTATGTCCATGAACCTTCGACAATCACTATTGAGTTTGGGGAATGGCCGATGATGCCACTGATGAATAATTGACCCAGATTCTTCCCAACAGGATCATGGCCAACGCAAGGACAGATGGGAGCCTATCCGATGATAACGCAAGTCTATAATCTAGAAAATGAACCGAGAGTAGGTCAAAACCAGCAAGAGAGTAAGCAACAACAAAGACCAAGTCACCAGGATGGACGAAACCAAAACTAAGTCCAAGGTCAGGGACATAGACGTGGTAGAGGACGAAATGCAGGAGGGGGCAATGATTAAGGAGGTCGAGGGTCAAATGGTAGAGGAAATAATAGATAAGGAGGGAACTGGGATTCGCACCAGATGAGCATCAATCGGATCAATCAAGGGTATCAGCAAGACGTTCGTCGAGGTTATATACGGACGAGGAAACGGACAATTGAATATACAAGGATACGAAAAATGTTGGGTGAACTATTGCGAGTGTATCTCTATACACTGCCGAATCAAAGGTCATACGGTGAAAAAGTGTCATGTGAGAAAGTTCGACGAACTGATCAGACTTATCACCTCCAGCATAGACGGGGATGTGTTCGATAAGGAAGGGAAAATAATCGATCCTAACATTCTCGATTGAGACCCTCATAATAGTTGGCGTTGGCCCAAGCGCTCAGGCATGTTTTGAGTTTGGCAGGAGAAGGAAAATACTATAATCCACATAAAAGATGTAACTGAGCTCGAGGAAAAAATGAGTGAACTAAAAATTGGTGAGAATGAGAGAAATGTTCCCCTCATATATGAAGAAGTGGAGAAGAAAAATATTAAAATATGTATTAGGGAAATATTGAGAAGGATTGAGAATTTGATGAACAAGATGCAAAGATTAAACTTGAGACTCATGGGAATATGTGAAGAAGTTGAAAGAAGTGGAGATTAAGACTCCAAAAGTGTTTACCATGGGACATGAAGAATCGGACGAAGGACCAAGTGAACCAAACCCGAGCGTCATGAGAGCAAATATGGCGGCAAAAATTGGCATAGGTTATAGGACTATGAGAGGTTCGGTCCAATATGCTATACGAAATTCGGGGAATAATCCCTCGACAGAACAGACTCAGGCTTCCCAACCAGTAGACAAAGAACTACCAATCACAGTGTCGGTGCGAATACCATTATAAGGGTATCCGCCCTGGTTTTCCAAGAGACAAAGAATAAGGTTGGTCTAAAGTTTAGGCATATTACGTGAGGCGCGACTGTAGTCTTGGTTTACAGTAATTGGGTGTTTGACTAGAGTAGAGAGTGTGTGGGTGCGCAGGCTTGAGGCGTGCGTGATTTTAATTGTTGATGATTGAAGAACCGGCGTGATCGCTGACCGGATTTTTATTTCTGATTAAACTAGGATTGAAAATATTTTATCTCTTGATTGGTGTACTTGCTTGAGACCTGTGAGTATGTGCGAATGACGACATCAACAATAATGTGATTTTGAAAATGTTTCGGTAGATCTGCGTGTAGCGCAGTATTAGTTTATCTAGGTGTCCGTCAAAGCTAGACCCAGCCTTGGGCCTAGCACTAGCGGTTACAGCGTCGGGCTTTTATCAAAGAGATTTAGGGATCGAGTTCGAGCAGAGACGACGCGAGGATATCGGAGTAGCGTGAAGGGACCGAGGGGTTGGGAGCCCAGCGGGCCTATCCCCTTTGGTTTTTTTCGCCGGCGGTGTCAGAACGATGTCGGCGTTTTCTTTTTCCTCACTTGTCATATTCTGACGATTAAGAGTTTCTAAATATTTTTATTTGCTGTCGTATTATTATTTTGCTCTGACGTTATTTGATCCAGATGCGACGCTGAATTTGGAAGCCCTTGCGGAGGTCAAGGACTTTGAGCGAGCGCCTCCTTTTGGCGGGCCCATTCGGATTCTACGTGTTCGGGGTATTGGCAAGATTCCTGTGCCCTGCCCGTTTTGGCGCATAGACCGAGGGGTTCAACGTGAGCGCGAGCAGGTGGGTGATTTTAGCCCACAAGGTGGAATGGAACCTGGGGGGGGGGACCTTTTTGGCAGATACGCCGTCCTCCAACGATGATTTGCTATGAAAAGCCCGAGTGTGAGCATACCTGTTGGGGCACGATAGATGGCTGACTGGGCTCCGACGCAAAAGGGCGAATCCACCGGGATAGGCCATGTATTGTGAGGGCTAGCCGCATGGAGCCTTCTCCGTTTACAACCTTCATCTAGGCGGAACGGTTGGGGTCCGTTGTCGGGGCAAATACCGTGACAAGGGTAAAATAATGTCGCGCAGCCGCTAAGCCGCGTGATTCAGGGCCTAGATAAGTAGGAAAAGGGTGTCCGCGCTTGATGTTGGGCCAAGAGATCTACTTCGTACGGAAGACCTGACATTGTCTCACGACCGTCCGCGCGCCACCTAGCCAAGCCACGACGCCGCCTGCCGAGTTGACAGGCGGCGCAGTTAGAGATAAGAAAGGCCGTGCTTGCCTATCTGTAGCAGATGGGCTACAGGGAGGCAGCGGGCTTAGCTCCCGTGATAAGGAGTTAGCCCAGTAGGTACTGCCATCTGACTGTCACCCTGCTGATTCATGGATCGAGCCCGACGACATGTGACTGGGCTAGCTTCTTTTGATAGGAGCGACACAGTTTCCTGAGGTATCGCGGTCGATCTCGACCTCGCGATTTCAGAGATCGCACAGCCGAGATCGGGCCGCACTGACTAGCATGGCTTGCCCAAGGATAACACGTATAAATTAAAAAAAATAAAAATAAAAATTATAAATGAATAAAGCGCCACTTGGCACTCCGTGAAATAACTGGGAACTTATAGTCCCCATTGAAATGACAGGCGCCTGTTGCAATCGGGCAGCCATGTTTTAGGGAAGATCGTTCGTTTTTTTAATATTTTGCTTTAGATTTTTTCTTAGATTCTTATTAGATTTTGTTTTAATTTTTTTTTTTTTTAGTATCGACAACACCTGAATGAATGCACCCGTTTGTTTTAGATGAACGGGATGAAAAAAAATACATACATTTAAAAAAAAAACTAAAACTAAAGCACCACATGACACTGTTTGAAGAGAAGGGGATTTAAAGTTCCCAGAAAGGTAACAGTTGCCGGTGATAACGGGCAACCCGTTCGTCAGAAGGGTAAGTATTTTTCCTTTTTTTTTCTTCTTTCTTCTACTTCTTTTAATTTTTCTGAATTTCGTTTTAAATTTCTTTTAAGATTTGTTCTTTTCTATATTTTATTTAGTTTTTTCTTCTCTGGTGCCTCGTGAAACGAACGAGCACCTGTTTGTCCATCGGGACATCCGTGAAAATTGGAAAGATGCAAAGAAGATTAGCATGGCCTTTGCATAAGGAACGGGCGCCCGTTCGTTTCGAATGAACGGGGCAGAGAGAGAGAGAGAGAGAGAGAAAATAAGAAGAAGAAGGAAAAAAGAAGAGTGTGATGTGCCAGACTGTTTCGTCGGTTTTCCACCAACTCATCAGGGGGCTGAGCCCCGACAAGTCCATTTACTGATGGACAGACTCGCCGAATGCATCTGCCACGCAATGCGGCTGCATTCGGACGATTCCACTTGTGAGGGATTGGGCATGTCGGGGTTTGGAGAGAGAGAGAGAGAGAGAGAGAGAGAGAGAGAGAGAGAGAGAGAGAGAGAGAGAGAGAGAGAGAGAG
>BFEA01000044.1:3966247-3988274 GCA_003427395.1 Chara braunii
GGAGAGAGAGAGAGAGAGAGAGAGAGAGAGAGAGAGAGAGAGAGAGAGAGAGAGAGAGAGAGAGACGTGAGCCTGTACCAGGCACTTGTTTCGGCCCAGATACGAGCACAGCAGGGGGAAACAACCCTTTAAGCCTGACTCTAGTTGGGCTCAGTGAAATGACTGTGGGGGAGGGGAGGCTTCTTGTTTCATAAAACGAGCTGCCCCTGCACAGGAAAACGAGGGGTTAAAAAATATATATAAAGGGGACAAAAGTAACGGCCATGTACGTGGCCGCAAGCTTAAAGTAGATGCAGAGGGTAGAAAGAAGAAGGAGAGGGATAGATAAAAAAAACAAAAGAGAGAAGGGAAAAAGGTAACGGCCACATATGTGGTCGCGGCCGTGGAACAGATACAGCCCCAGAAGCTTCAAAGGGTTGATGGGAATGCATCTGTTCAGTTGAAATAGGTAGTCATGAAATGGCTGATTACATCCATTTCCAGAAGCACCGGGCCTGGGAAAACGGCCAGGTACTCCTGGGGGTTGATGACCTTGGTCCCCCTAGGGGAAAACCAAGGCTCCTAGCTCCTGGCCGTTGATTTGGATCAAGGGTCAGGAGCACCGACGAATTTTGCCTGGTTGTGGGCAAAGCAGCTGCCCACAACCATTAGCTGGCTATAAAAGCCAACACTCCACCCAACAGCCTCCCACTTGTGGCAGTGTTGCTGGGGCATTCACTTGAGTGAATGCTTGCTGGCTGCTGCATGCTGCTGGAGAAGGGCGGTACTGGAGGTGGAGGTGTTGCTGGTGGAGTGGAGGTCTGCAGGGAGTTGGAGGAGGAGAAGGGAGACAACCATAGCTGAGGGCTGGGAGTTTTTTGCCCTACCCTTGTGCGTGTGCTGTGAGTGTGGGTTGGTATTGCGTCGGGAAGGCTGCGTCAGGGTCCAGATGGTGCGGCAAGCGGCACCTATTTTAGTAGGGTTGTGCTGCCGAACTGCTGCTGCGACATCAAGACCTTCTTAAGGGAAGGTGTTGGCGAACCGCCGTTGCAGCATCAAGACCTTCCTAAGGGAAAGTGTTGCCGGACTGCTGACGTGGCGTCAAGACCTTCCTAAGGGAAGATGCTGCCGAATTTGTTGCACAGCGCCAATGGTTTTTTTAATGTGAGTGCGGGAAGGTGCTGTTCGATCAGTGACACGACAACGACAATGTATCCAGTGGGGCTACGGTGCTAAAATTTTGACTCGGCGGTAATTTTTTTAAGGGGAAGTACTGTCCATTTGGAGACACGGCAACAGCGGCAGTGCTGCCGAAATTTTGTAGCGAGATGGAGCCGTTTTTGTGTCGTGTTTCCGGTTTTGACGGCGCAACTAGCAGTGGTCCGCCGTTATTTTTGTGGTGCGGGGCGGCTATGGTGGATCCCAGTATGGCCTAGAGGTTGGACTGGCATTGGTGCACGATTGGGGTCGTGCGACAGTGGTGTGTGAACTGGCGGCATGAAGAGATCGCAGAGTGAGTGCACGCAACACTTACTATAATTGGAGTTGCGACACTTGCGGTTTGCGCCGGAATGACATCTTTATTTTTTGGGGGTTCCCGGCAAATGTGATTTTCAGCCAGGGTCACCTCTATTTTTTTTGCTGCACTCGGTGCGAGCGGATTTGAGTTCTGGACCATCTGTTGTTGAGAGCAATGGTATGAGACTGATTTTGTGATTGGGACCAACAGGTTGGTGTGGCTATTGTGAGCGGACAGGAATATTTGAGGCGGCATGGACTTGCGGTTGGGTAGGGAAGTGTCCTTAGAAGACGTGGTGCAGTAGGGACTGCGTTGAGACTGTCTGGGATGTTGAGGCCATACGAGATTGGATCATGGGAGCATCCTTTTTTAGGGTAATCTCATTAAAACATCTTAGGTGACCTAATCTTGGTGTGAACAAACACTTGGAGAAGGACAAGAACCGTGATTCAGGAGAAAGACCACAACTTGTGAAGTTGTGAGCCACATATTTTTTCTACTGCGGTTATTTTCTTTTGATTGATAAATTACTCGGCTTTCTTGAGTGAGCCGATTCAAAAATCACTTAAGGTCAGTCAGTAGAATGACTCAGATTTTTCTTCACACCTGTGGGAGGCCACACTTTGTTTGACCCTGTTCAGTCGAATGTTCATTGAAAAGGCAAAGGAAATGTGTGTCTGCATGTGAATGGTGAGGTCTGACTTGAGTATGGGATTGCATTGGTTTTCTGTTGAACTTGTTGTTTTTGCGTGTTGTGCCGGTAGGTAGAAGGATACTGGCAAAAAAAATTGATTATGCTTATTTGAGAAGAAGAAAAGGATTGTCCTCTTTCCATCTTTCATCTGCCTGCATATTAAAAACACTTGTGTTTTGAAATGGATAATTTCAATGAGTGTCGTGAAAGAAACTTGTGAATATATTGAAGATGAGGTCAATTGAACTTAACTTATTCTATCCCGTATGGCCTGATCTACCTATACCTGTCCAAACGGTTCTCATTCTCCACCTCTTCTGATTCTTTTCGTCTAAGTTACCCTAAACTTAGGAGGAATGAGAATAACTGAAAGTTACTTACAGTGGACACATCTTCTACCTCTAGGAAGCATCTGGAACAGGGGTGCGTTGTTTTAGGAGCCGACCCTGATATCGACCCAGAGTGGACCGTTCTACGGAGGGGTACTTGCCGTTCGGTGGAGACGGCACGACTTCTGAGATTTGAGTCTTGTGCTCGGACGAGGAGGAGGAGTACCCCAGACCACTTCCTAGAGGGAGAGGCATGCAACACTTCAAAGCTTGAGAAAGTATAGAAACAGGTGTGAGCATCGAATCTTATGTCAACTATAGGTTGGAATGAATGACTTTGGCAACGGGTCTCATCAAGTCAAAACTAAGGCAGACCGACTACCTTGTCGGCTGCAGTTGTATAATTGTTTTGTGGAATTCGACCCGAGGTGGTCGAGGTTTATTTGGATATTGCATTGTTTCATATGATGATTCGATTTCTTCTAGTTATCCTTTCAGATTGAATATTTATTCGTGTCGACTACGATATAATTATATGTGTAGTTGTTGTAACTCTCGCTTGACTATGTGTTTAAGGGACTAGGATCGAGTTGTGGGTTTCACGCTTGGTTGAGACCGTCCTAGTCAACCGGCGTTTACTCTGTACTTAGGAGATCAGCGCCCTAAGAACGGACGACGCTCGGGTCCGCTTAGCGTTAACCAAGCGTGTCTATACTACAGCGAACGAGCAAATACCCTCGGTTGACCTGCCTCTGCAATTGCATCTAGAAGCTTTCGCACGTGGGTCAGTAGCTCGGTAGGGATACACCCCTAAGGGTGGCGACAACCCCTTAGAGAAGGAAAACTTATGCCCCGCTGTCAGTGCGAATACCCTTACAAAGGTATCCGCCCTGGTTTTTGCAGGCGATAGGAAATAAGTTTGGTTTAAAATTGAAGTGTACCGCTCGAGGTGCGGCGGTGTCTGGGGTTTACAAGATGGTTGACTAGAATAGAGAGTGAGTGGGCGCGCAGGCTGAAGGCGCGCGTGATTTCTTTTTCCTTTTGATGATTGTGAAAGTCGGCGTGATCGTCGATCATATTTTATTATCTGGTTAAACTAGGATTAAAAAGTAGTTGTCTCCTGATTGGTGCGCTTGTCTACGGCTCGTGCGTACGTACAGAGGACGACACCAACAACAATGTGATTTTGTAAACGTTTCAGTAAATCTGCGCGTCACAAAGTATCTATTTATTTAGGTGTCCGTTAGAATTAGACCCAACCTTGGGCCTAGCACTAACGATTATAGTATCAGAATTCTATTTGGGAGATTTGGGGATCGACTCGGAAATCGAGCGACAACGGCGCAGGGATATTAGAGTAGCGCGAAGGAACCGAGAGGTTGAGGGCCCGGGTGGGGCTATTCCCTTTGGTTTTGCTGTCAGTGGCGTCAGGAAGGTGTTAGCATTTTCTTTTTTTATTTCATGCGCCAACACTTACGGACATCAGATGCAACGCTATCGGAGGGTGTCCCGACCCTGCTCTGTTCGCCAGACTCCTACCTAAGCTCATCGGGTTGTTCCAGAGCCCTCGTGGTGCTCCTGGGGTGAAACCCAGTGGTGGACAGGTCCAGTTGGTACCCTTCCTAACAAAAAGGTGTGCCACTGGACTTTCCATTGGTCCACGCAGGCTCGACGCCTTGTTGTACAGCAGAGCACTACCGGCCTGTGACCGTGGTAGCCGCCGGGCTCGCCCAGGGACGCAGACTCAAAAGAAGCGACAAAGTGTTTTCAATTGCGCGCCGAATGTTTCCTAGTCGGGTTATGGGCCAGATGCGGAATGCTATCACTGACAAGCAGAGGGAAAGAAGAGAAGGAGAAAAGAAAAATAAAATTTCAAATCTGAGCCCGCGCTTTAGTTCGGGAGAATTCGGTGGCTTCAGGCCATTACGACGTTGCGATTTTCCTACTTTCTTTGATATTATTATTATTATTATTACTATTATTGTTATTATTATTATCATTATCATTGCTACTGATTTTTCTTCTGGTCTTTTCGGCTTGTCATCTCGTGGGAGAACCAACGTTTCGAGTTCTGAGCACAGTTGTGGTCTGCGGCCTAGACTGGCCCGACCCTTCGCTTATCATCTTGGGATCTGACCTGTTCGATTGAGGGCCGCGCGGTGGAACCCCAAAAGAGGGGCGACCTGCGGCCGCATCGGTAGGAGGCTTATCAACCCCCGTGGGAGGTCATAAGCCCCCTCCTTGCCATCGGACGCGGGTACCCAATAGAAGCAGGTTGATGTTGTGTTTTGAGGAGGGGAGTATGCCCATCGGTATCCCGTTATGGGACCACAACTTCGGGCCTAGAGTCACTTCACAGGGACTAGCGGTTAGTGGTGGTGGTGAGCTCTACTAGTGCTCTGATTGTTCAGATTCTGTCCTGCGTTTTTCTTAAATTGTTTTATTTTATTTTATTTTAGTCAGGGTCTACCCGATCTTTCGGACCCTGATGGGCAACTATCCTATAAAGGGAGAGAGGGGGTAGGTCATGAGACATCGGGGTGTCTGTGAGGGCAAAACTCTCCTCTTTTCTCCTGAGAGTCGGGACGCCATCCGCGGCCGGTAGCTTGGTAGTACCCCGTCTGTGCTGTGAGCTCCGGCGGAGAGTCGCGTGCTATTCGAGGTTGACGGCTTAGTACTGCGCAGTCTGCCGAACGAGACCTGGCTATTCTGAGTGGCTATGGCGGACCGGAACGGCCTGCGTGGTTACAGGCCGAGATATATGAAGTATTCCTGGTTGTGGGAGCGAGAGGACGAGAATGGCACTGTAGTGGAAACCATATTGGCCTACGGTAAACCTGAAGGAGAGGTGAGGCTAAAAGTTAGCGTGTGCGGCCATAGGGAGCAGGAAATGAGGAGGGATGAAGGACTGCAGGTCGGGATTACTGAGGCGCGTAACAGGGCCGAGTGGAGATGCAGGCGTGACGGAGTGACTGCAGGCATGCGAGTAATGGTCACATACCATGAAGATGATTCCTCGACCGGGACCACGACCAGAGAGGTACAACGCAATGACAAAGACTCTGAAGGGGAGTCAGAGATGAGCGACCGGGAAGAGGATGTCCACTCCTGGCATGGACTGGATCAGATCCGCCGAAATCATCCGCTGGCGGGGCCAGTGGAGGACGGGCCCGAGGCCAGTTCGGCCCGGGGCAGATTGAAGCCAACGGGGGCTGAACCATCAAGGGCGAACGAGTAGAATGCTGGACTGAGCTCGAGGTGGTTACGCATATACGGGTTGCACGTGTCACGGCTCGAGAGGGCAGAGAGAGAGAGAGAGAAAGAGACTTGACGCGCGGGTCACCCGAAAGAGAAAGACCTACTGTTGACGTCAGCAAGGGTGTGTGACTCACTGCTCTCCGCGCGTCTGACTACCCTCCACCACTGGTGCAGAGATGGTCGTAGCGAACGCTTAGCCTAGGCTCACGGGTGATTGAGAGAGGGAACAAAGAGGCTGGGCGGCGAGAAAAGTATGGTTCTTGCGAGGCACGGTTGAGCCCCAAGGTTGACGCCAACCCCTCGCAACGATCTTCATCTGGGGCGCCACGAAGAGGAGGTAGTAAGGAGAGACGTGAGTATACGGAGGGTAAGAGATGGGGCGTTCCTTTTGGCTGATGACAGCGGCTCAGAAGGAACTTCAAGATTCGACTGGAGAAACTTCAGGATGAGCGTCAACTGATCGCGCGCGCACCTTGTAGTGATCTGAACATGACAGGGAGACAGAACGGCTCCCCTTGTCTAGAAGATGAGGTTAGGTGAAATCGGCGGCAGTGGATAGTGTAAGGCTTCGCTGACCCTCACCAGTCCGAGAACACTGATGACATACAAGGTAATTCACAATGGAATGAACCCAGAACTCGGGGTGAAGTGTAAACTCACTGGTCGGAGCATGAATGATGTACAACAGTGTTGAGCACCTGATTCATTTGGGACTTCTTCGAGAGGTTATGTATGATGAGAGTTAACCGTCTTGCCCCTATCCTCCTCTGCTCGATTTGCGATACATGACGTGTTTCACTTTGCAAGTGCAACATTACTGATACGGTAATCCCATGTTTGGAATAACTATTGACGAGAGTCGTATCGTGCCCGTGTCCTGCTGTTTGTCATTTTACTGTGTACAAGTGGAGTCTACTGCAAAGAAATGGTAGTGCTCCTGGCTAGTCGTCTTTTGTGTTTACCGGTGTCGAAAAGACTGTCGCCGTGATTTCTGAGTATTAATCGTGGGACTTAGTGATAAAGTGTAGGGGGGTTATCAGAAAACCAACAGTAAGCCAGGTCTCAGTTGTGTAACTCTCGAGTAATCAGAGTTCCTATTTCCTTTTGCGAAGTGACTTCATAAGATTGCTCAAGCGTGAAGGTGATTTGATTCAGGCATTGCTCGCGCAAACCACTGGGATAGGTTGTTCTCTGAGTCTGACGACTACTGACAAACTTTGAGTATGATTGGTGCTTCTTCTCCAGTTGATCTTGAGGCCAACTGAGGCAAGGGTTTTCCTGCACTTAAACTGTTGTCTCTGCTATCTACTACCCTCTGTGTAGTTGAGATTCGTCGCGCTACTCCGGGTGAAAGCTAGTATGGGGATGTGAGTGAGTGGTAAGAAAGATCATATGTCTGCTAAACGTGATTAAGTCGAAGCAAGAACTTCCTACGATGAGTTTCCCAACTTCTATAATTAGTAGACTACACACCCCTCTCGAACAGGCACCTGCGAAGAAAAGATGGAAAGCACTCTAGCCGACTAGAGTTGCTGGGCTTATCGAAGGGTGCAAAGTTACCTGTGCTCTTTGACTGAGCTCTAGGCAGCTAGTCGGTGATTGGTGAAGAAGAAGGTGGGTGAGTTCCACAAAAGTAGTAGGGCCCACTGTCTGATGGGAAATAAACAACGGGTTTTAAAAGGAATTGCCCATCTGTTGGCCAAATACCTCCTGGATGGGGACTAGCTGCTGCGTCGCGCTCTTTTGCTGATCTAAACTGAAGGACCGAAAGTAGTTGAGGAGCATGCGAATCTTGTGCCTCTTTATAGCAAATTACTCAACCCTGAGCCAATCGAAGCTCGACCTTTTCAATGCCTCGGACTCCGAGCTGTCTCTCGACTGAATCCAATGCTTTGTCTGACTATACTCTGGTAGGTTAGATCGAACATGAGGTTCACACGGGGGAGTAATGAGCGGGGGCAGCCCTCATATCGTTGAATTAAGTGTTGGGCGTAGAGGTTGATGTCACATGATTGGGCTTATGTTAATCCTGCCTTGGTTGAGTAAATCAAGGGAAAGACCGTAATCCTGGATGAATCGTATGTGTCGTACATGAGGGATCGTGCTACCTGCACCCTATTCAAACGCTCGAGCAGACGGGTGAATTCTCAATATTTGTTTTAGTTCCCACCTAGGAATACTGGTTGGTGGCACCGTCTGGGTTGCATGCAGAGGGAATCAGTCCTCCTCGCGTTAGCAATACGGGGAAGTATATCGCCACTAATGCTCCAAGTGCTTTTGTTTTTCTAAAGATGGTTCCCTTTGTTCACTGTTGGTAAGCACTCGAAAGAGACACTCATGTTACGAGGAATGTTCTATTGGAGAGTCCGCGACTGTTAATGCAGAGTGAATTATTACTTGTGCCTCATGAGAACTTTCGCTCTCTCTCTAATGAGCTCGTAAGGTTTGCATCTTTTGCGTGTACTACTGTGTGACTCACTGTAATGTCCGAGAGTTGTCCCTAGTTAATGTTATTTAAACATTTCCCCGGGCAAGCCTCGCCGTTGACATCAAGCCCTACTTGCTCGTTAAGAAGTCTACTGCCAGTTCGGACTCAGATGTTGACCCAAAGTGACTCGTGTCTGTGGGATTGCGTAACTATCAATTTATGTTTAATCTCATGGCCTGAGCTAGGTACCTGGCTGATGGCAATTGCAAATCACAATTTATGAGAAATCGATTATGATCGCTCTGGGTAATCTTCCCTTATCAGAAAACTGTGCTATATACTAAACTGAGCTAGGGGTTCGTCTTGGGTGAATTGAGATCTATAATTGCCGTGACGGAGGATTGTTGTCGTTTTTGCTTTCAAGTCGATAGTTTTGTGTGGTAATACCCACTCTCTACTAGTACAAGTCTATTCCCTGTTTTGAGCTCGGATCGAAAACCATGCGTGAAACACTTGATATCCGAGTGTGAAGAGCTACTTGTAGAACCTTGAGCAGCAAGCGCTCAGATCAAGGGTAGTCTGCCTTGTCTGATAAAGTCAACAAACTATTATACCCAGGGTTGCTGCACCTCGTGGGTCAAGGAGAGATGTAGTGTGACTGTAATCACGATCTGAGCAATAGAGGTAACTGGGAGAAGCAATCAGGGACAATTGGCACAGTCTGGTACTAAAGAGACTAAAGTATCCTCTTGCGAGCAGTAACTAAATACACGAAGTGCAATAGCAGACTTCGTCCATGAGCTAACAGGCATTCAGTCAATACTTTGTCAGCTCTCAATCAGCCCCCCCCATCGTTCATAATTTTTTTTTTTTTTTTTTTTTTTTTTTTTTTTTTAAATTTGGCTGAAGTAATCAGTGTTTAATCACTTTCAATCGATACAGAGCTTAGAGTCAGACAGACAGTGTCTACATCGGGGGAGACATTTGTATGTGAATACAACTTAGCTACCTCGGGACAGTGAGTCAATGCATGCTATCCTCACTCAGAACGCACCAGGTCGCTTGATATCCTTCAAATCAGACCTTGAAGGATGAGCCTAGCATCCACCTTAGGTTGAAAAGGTCAAACGTGGCGCTCTAAGTAATTCTAATAACGCTAGGCACAAGAACGGTCTTCATTTACGTGCGTAGCCCCAGGAGTTACTCGTGGCCCAATTCACTCCTTGCTGAGATCCAGAGTGTGTTGGAGTTATGAGGGAAGGGGAGGTCTTGGTGATGAAATGTAATGTCACCCTGAAAAGATATGAAAATTGGGAAGAAGAGGCATGTTTGGATATCAAGTTGCACCAGCACACCCAAAGAGAGCATGCAGTTCGGATGGCCGGTGAGAGGAAATTTATTGAATACGTATTTTATTTCAATGAAAGTAAAGACAAATTACACAGTACTGGATCTTTGTTAGAGACTGTGAAACAGGCTAGGGTGAAGCTCGAGTGAGCACTAAGGTCTTCATATTTTATTTCTTGAAGTTGCACATGTATCCCAAGCAGCAAGCGTTATTCAGCAATTTATGATCCTATAGATGCTTCTGATTATCAAACACCCCTCAGCAAACTACAGTTTGAACTGTGTTTCGGTGCCAAGTGATCAGAAAATGGAAATCAGCATTTAACTAGTATTCAATCAACCCGCAATCACCGTTCAAACGGTGCTCGACCAACATTTAACCAGCGATTGAAATACACAACACGTTCTCATTCGCTGAAACAGTGGACCGAGTTCGAGGGACCGTCGACAGCCAACGGTGAGAGTGAAGAAGAGAGATACTTCGTAAGTAGATCGCACAGTACAGAAAAGACGAACTGGCAAACAGGGGACCACAAGGCGATACTCAGAGGACATATGTAAGGGAGATTGTTCAATGCTATCAGGTGATGAGCCATAACCAAGTTTACAGGGCATTGTCATGATCTAATAAGGGAGAGCATCAACATTTAACTCTCTAACAATCAATATTCAGTCAAGTGTTCATTCGGTACTCAATCATTAACCAATCGACAGATGCTAGTCTACTTTATCCCATCAGATATTAAGACATTGCTCACATAAGGGAGCGGAAAAGCCAGTTTCATCAACCAGTATCATCACATGAGTGCAATCCAGTCGTTCCCAATCCAGGAGACTGTACTGACCAGTCTCAACATAATAGCTTTAAGAGATGCTTTTCAACACACGTATGTCAGTGCGGTCGGCTTCAGACAGGAGGACCTATCCATCTATGTGGTTCACACTGAGTTCGCTGGCGGTACCATTCATGACCTAAGGCCCTACTTGAGGAAAGGCAAGGAGACTCATGAGCACTTTGACTAAGTCTGGACTGCAACAGCCGGGTACCTGGAAGAGAGAGAGAGAGGGCTCGACGAGAGAGGTACTAAGCTGATCCGCAGCTAAGGACCAAAGCTCTACTCTGACTCTCCCAGACCTCCAGTACCTTTTACACTGACAAACGGCTCTCACTGCGGTGACTTGATTGACCTGGTCAAGAGGTATATCTCTCCTGCAACGATCGACTACGAGGTAGTGACCGAACCTTCCGAGGTCCTGCATCTCAAACGGGGAATCTTCTCTCAACCATATCTCCCTACTCTATGGGAGGAGTTCTATGCTATGGTCGATTTCCGTATCATGGGACTTGGATGAAAGTGTTCGGAGCTAGCACGGTTCATGTGGCTCTACATTAAGAGGCCACAGACATCACTACGGTGGATCCGAGGGCGCATCCAAGCATCCTCGTCTCGCTGCGAGATTGGGGGGAAGAATTGGCAAGTTCTTGGAGTCAGCTGCTTGCACGGCGAGGGGATAACATCGTGAATACTAACAGTATTGACCTGGACGGCATCCGTGCTCTCTGATAGAATCTCGCGGTACCTCTCCCCTCGCTCACCGCCTTCTCGCGTCTTCAACGAACCGTCACAGGTTCTCCACCTTCATCCTCCCCTTTGTCTTCCCTGTCTTCTGGCAGTCAGCGCTCCATCCTCGTTTTTCTTTCCGCGTACAACCGCTAACGGTCCCTCTCATTAAGCCCGAACAGTGGCAAGGGTGGTGGCAAACTTATGTGACTATGTCTCTGTGTTTAGTCGAGATCAGACTGAAGTGGACCAGGGACAACGAGCACCCCGCCGTGAACGAAGACGTAGAGTTACTTATCGTTCAAGCTTGGAGAACGGGGGTAAAAGGAGATTTGCTGGGATTCGTCTTCGGATCGGTGGAAGCATGACATCGATAGCTGATCGTGGGGGAGCTTCTAATCCTCCTGACACAGCTGCTGGACGATCTACCAATCGACGTCATCTCGCACTGCGAGATGAGCCCGATGCCGCATATTTTTTCGCGCAGCCTGACGCCGTATCTTCAGTGGTCGGCATGCTTGGAGGGCGATTGGGACAACCGTAGTTACCCGTCACACGGTAACTACCTAAACCCTGCAGAGGTAATCGATCTTCTCTTCTTGGATCGAGGGGAGCCGACGTCAAAAGAAGAAGAAGAAGAAGAAGAAGAAGAAGAAGAAGAAGAAGAAGAGGGAGACGAATCGGAAGATACCTCCGAGGAGGATGGGTATTACAGCGAGCATAGTGAGCATGAGTCGGGGGCGATAAGCGAAGAAGAAGAGGAGGGGGAAGCAAGTGAGGAGGAAGAGGCGGAACGGGCGGGGACACAGGAAGAGGACCCTACTGAAGCCGAGCGACGAAGGGCAGAAATAGCGGAAGGAAAGCGGATACTGGAGCAATCGGTGGGGACTGACTTGCCGATTCCGGACGATCAGACCCGAGATCTGGAGCCGCCAACAGAGGAAGATGAGCGCTGCGCTGCAGAGACTTCGAGCGCGCCGACGCGGAGGCAACAGAGTCGCTCCCCCTCCCCTTCCCCTCGTCCCTCAGTTCGAGCACGTGCCGATGCGGGGCATCGGACTACGTTCCCGGTTATTATCCCGTCGTCCCCTTGATTACCTTACACTCTGGCAAATCGATACCCCGCTCATATTTCCTCAAAATCCCTTCCCCTCTTCCCTCTTTTACCAGTTCTACAGTACCCGCCTCGCCGCCATAGTGTACCCGCATCCCACTACTCAGTGTGTCTTCCCCTACTTTTGCCTTCACAATGTTCACATCCTTCTTTTCAGCGCCGCGTGGCGGGATCACAATGTGATCGAAGTTTACTGCACTATCACAGGAAGATCACGAGCAGTTCTGCGCGGTTGTACTTCGCACCTTTTCCACTCTCTATCCCGACTACCTTGCTTTTCTTCCCTATGGCAGCCGTCGTTTCCCGCGCGTACACCGCACCGTCAGGTACCCGGAGCTTCCCGGGACGGTAGCAGGGATGGCGAGCTTCTTGCCCACACTCCCGAGACAGCATCCCCCACCCCCCGCCTCCGTATTCCGACTCCCTTACCCCCCTCCCAAGGGACACTAAAGATGGGTGCAAGGATCGTGACGTGTCAGCAGGATGACTTCCACACTTTTATCCTACGGTAATGACACGTGCACCTTGAAGAGATATAAGTGTAAGCAGGAGCTTGCACAAGATTGGAACCCCCTGGGCGTCACATATGTGACGAACTATATTCTGTAATCGCGAGAGTTTCTGCGCGAACCTGCTTGGGGAAATACGATGGGTCGAACGGGGTGAGCTGTGGGAAGACGGGCTGGTCGGGCAAATTGCAAGGATGCCCTCGTTTCTTTTTTTTTTATTGTTTCCTGCTAGAAGTTGTCGGATCGGTGTCGGGAACATCCCGTGCCAACGGATGGGTAACCGCGCCTTAGCGACCACGAGAAATAACTGTACCATAGCTTCTTTCTTGTTATGTTGGGAGCACTGGGAATTTTGGCGCGATCATCGCGTGGGAATGTCGTTCTCTTTTCAAATTTCAACTGATGTCGAGCCCCCACGGGCTCTCGGAATTGTTTTTCTATTCGGAATTTTCTTTTGCAATTAGGACTTAAGGTAGGAATTTAGGCACCTTCTAAATTTTGTTGCGCGGCACTTCCTGCTTACGCACGCCTTGCCGCGACAAGATCTAGGTTTTGACTTCTTTTTGTGCCTTAATCTTGCACATAACTGTAAAAGTTTTGGTGGGTGTGATTGCAACTGTAATCTTCTTGTTCTTGATGTCCTTCGTGTTCTTCCCTCTTCCCGCCTTGTGTTCGCCCGCGCATGCTCACCGTCCTCCCCGACTTGATTGGTTCCTACGCTTGCATGCCCGGATCGATGCGTGGAGAGTGGCTCTGTCCCCCGCGCCGCGGCCAAGACATGCAAACGTGGACACTTCCTCTCTTTTCCTTCTCACCACTTGGGCTTAATCCCGTATCCTTCGCGCAAGCATGCACACTATAAATTCCGCAAGCACGATTAGTTTTCTCTCTAATAATTTCGAGGTTAGAGCGATCAGTGAGGGTTGGCTAACGAGCAAGTTTGGAAGGTAAGTGAGTGCGAGAGCTGGGCGACCCGACGAGCTGGTGTCGGGTATGCGGGGTTGACGTTGTCGCACTTTTTCCAGTCGGGCCACTTCGGGCGATCGGAAAGCCAACAGGCTGTCACGCATGATTTTGTATGTGATTGCAATAAATAAATTGATTAAATAATGCAAATCCCTTCCTATTGTGTGCGTCCGGCTTCGAGCGAGACCCTTCAATTGCGGTCTTCACCGGTCCCCGGTCTTAGGAATCTTTTATTTTGATTCGGAACAACAGAGAATTATGTAAATAATAATCATAAAGTTACGGAGTGTTATGCATGCATAAATTATGTAAACCTGATTTTGAGAACTGTGACAAAACATCCACGAAGGCAATCTTCAAGTAAGAATAATGTAGAAAATAAGACTGACTGACTCGAGCAAAGACATGGGCAATTGAATGAGGGAAGAATGAGAACTCATAATAATCTCAGGAAGTACATGTAAACAGGCAGGGTCAGCACCTCTCAAGAGTCCCCACTCATCCCTCAGGTCAGTCTCTCTCAATCTCTTTTCATTGATCTTCTCTGGTGCCGTGACCCACGTCCATGTACAATCCGAGACTGAGGCTTCGTGACAAAAAGCCACCAGTAGCCAGCAAGCTCTGAACACAACCATCCGAGGCACATGACCCGGTAATCAACCATGGAGCAAAACTCCTCCCACACGGTGGGCTCAGTCAGAGCCTCGATGCCGATCACTGTAGGAGAGATGTACCTCTTTGCCAAACCAATCACATCCAACCAACTCGTGCCATCTGTGAGAAGAGAAGGGACTGGAGGCCTAGGATAGTCAGTTTAGAGCATAAGCCCAAAGCTACGGATCAGCGTAGTGTCACTCTCATCGATCTCTCTCTCTCTCTCTGCTCGAGGTATTCAGTAGTTGAGATCCAAACTGGATCAAAAAACTCATGAGTCTCCTTGCCTTTCTTCAGGTAAGGCCTCAGATCGTGGATAGTGCCATCAGCAAAACTGGTCTGGACAATGAAGATTGACAAGTCCTCTCTCTTGAAGCAAACTGCACTGACATATCGATACCGAATAGCCTCCTTGAGAGAGATTCGATTAAGGTTGGCTAGTACCGAGTCACTAACCGAATAGAAATGAGGTGCACTCATGTGTGATGATGATTATTGCTTGCTGGTTGTTGTCTGAACGCTGATTGATGAACTGATTGCCAAACTGATTGCCGAACTGATTGCTGAACTGATTCCCGAACTGATTGCCGAACTGATTGCTGAACTGATTGCCGAACTGATTGCTGAACTGATTGCCGAACTGATTGCTGAACTGATTGCCGAATTGATTGCTGAACTGATTGCTGAGCTGATTGCTGAATGGATTTCGAAATAGCAATTTCAGGCGCCGCTAAGCTCACCCGAGTTTTGCCCTGGCCTGCTCCACACTCTCTATCATGGAACTGGTGCTGTGCAGTTTGCTGTCAGGCCCATAGAAATAAATTACGTACTCGATGTACTTCTTCTCGTTTGCAACTCCGACTGCATACTCCCTCTGCACTTGCGTGTTGTTTTCCATGTCTTTCATGACTTCTTCCTCCCATCCCTCTCTCTTTTCTCTGATAAGAGTGCTTTTCACCACTAGGATCTCATTATCCTTCATGTTCCCTCTTTGTTTTGATCAGATTCTCAGCAGTGAACCCCGAGTTCCGGGTAGATAATTAAAATATGAAGTGGCTCGTGTGTCGACTAGATGGTGTTTGATAATTGTCTGGCTGCCGCTTTTTTTTACTGTTTTTTACTGTTGTTCGTTCCGCTGTCCGGCTGCTGTTTGAAAACTGTCTAAGGATTGCTTGATCACTGTTTAACTGTTGCTGGCAGTAGCTTGAATACTACTAATTATCACTCAGTTGTCTGCTTGGTTGCTGATTGTCCTCTAGATGACCGATTGTTCTATTGATTGCTAAATTTATTGTTGAACTGGTTGCCAAACTAATTGCGGTCTTGGTTGCTGTCTCCCCGAGTGTTGTTCGGGTATAAAGTCACTATTTAAGTGTCGCCTGGACTGTTGTTTACTCTGGTTTGCTCCGCCCTGTGTCTTGTCAACTGAACTGATGCTAGACCACGCTCTGAATGTTGAGTTAATGAACTGAAAGCCCTAGTCTGATTGCTGTTAAATACTAGTTCTGGTTACAGGTTTGGGTGCTGACCCAGTCATTAATCTGTCACATCTCACTGTCTTTTCTCTGCTTAGTGATTTGTTGTATGTCCGATTGCTGGTCCCGATTCAAAGCACATTCCCTCTTGGTTTGTTCTTGCCTATGCTAGGTGCATGCACGTTCACTCAAGAGGCAACCGTTTCCTCTTTCTCACTGGCAACCACAGATGGTCCTTCTAGCTTCCTCGACGGTGCCCACAGGGGGAATAGTGGCACAAAATCTTCCACTCATATTATGTAAGTAGTAGGTATGTTCGATTTTCGTATGATTCCTTACTAGGGTCAGAGCACGCTCAGTCATGATAGTCGTCTGCAGATTATACTCTTCGATTGCGTTTTCTCTCCAATCTTCAGTTGTACCTTGATGCAATGAGCATGTCACTCTAATCATGTCCCCATCTTCCATCTCTCCACAGTAATCCGTTGTACTAAAGCCCAATCAAATCCGAGGGTAGAGATGATTCTTAGTTGTCCTCACCTTACATTCCTGGTTCTGCCTCGGTACGACGAACAGATCGTCCGTACAATATTGTTATCTCTTGTCTCTCAGTTCGACCCAGCCGTGCAAGGTCCTAGACCGAAAGAACAATGCCCTAAACAGGCAATGATCAGGTAAGGCTGACTGGAAATAAAAGTTGCTAATGAGAGGCTTCATGCAAGCAACCCAGTTTCTTCAGGCCGTTAACCTCCAGGTACAGGTCGGACTAGCTGGCTCAAGGCACCATGCTTGGTCAGGGGCAATTCTGAGAAGTTGATTTTGTAGTTACTGTACTCAATGACAAGGATGATGAGTGTAACTTTTACTTAGGCCCACTTCTCCTTAAAAAAATTTACTGCCTTTTTTTTCAGAACAGCCGGTCTCTGATCGAGCACAGTTACATTTACTTCTCTCGTAGCACAGGGTAATGCGTGAACTAATCAAAGGCTAAGCAATAGATAGCCTCCGTTTACAAATCAGACAAGAGAACTAAAGCGTTCGGAACTCAGGGTGCGCTGGACTGACACTAGAGTTTAGAGAACGGATGCATTAAACGCCAGCAGCAGTGAGCCTCAATCAAGTGAACCTTTTAAATTACACTGATTAGGCTCAGTACTCGGAAACGGCTGAGGGTTACCCAACTGTACGCGCAGACTCACAGTCTCAACGAATAACAAAGGGTCGCTGAGTGAGGTAAAACGAGTTCTCGCTCGTGACCTCAATTAGTTGAAATATTTTCCCCGACTGAGATATAACCAAAGTCTTCAGAAAAACGCGCTCAAGCTTAGTATGATAATGTTCAGATGCAGAGTAGAAAGGAAGCCATCTCGCCGTTTTGAGTCTCTCAGTTCCGGTTCGGTACCGAAAGGGCATAGGGAGTAAATTTGCTGACACCCTTAATCCGTTTCTAGTGCATGTCTTTTCGTTTATTTTATCTAACTCATAGAGATAGGAGCCTTGGCCAATTGCATCGGGTGTTTTGATGCATATAGAAGGGTAGTGATGTTAGTACTTATCACAGGGAACCTGTTAGAATATGTTAGTTGCTCTCCATTCTAAAAATGCAGCGTAGACATCCTTCCCCAGGAAGGCGAACGAGCTAGCTCACCCTCTCAGAATGAACGAGGACTGAGTCTTGAGGCATGGTGGACTACTATAAAAGAACTCATGTCACTCCCTTTTGAAATTGAGACTCAACCGAACACAGGTGGGACAAACGGTCAGTCACCATCGAGCAGGAACTTCGCAAGCAAGTATGCAATGTTTCTGAATATAGCACGCTTCTTTCCCATCATACAGGCGCAAGCAATCACGCAAAACGAAAGGAAGACTACTCTCGATCATCTCGTTTAGCAGAGTCATGTTCAAAGGACACCGGATACTAATCAAGAAACTCGCCAGGTTCAGACAACAGCCTTTCCCGCGACTTTTCTTCTTGGCGAGAGGTGAAGAAAGTAATTATTGATTATTGCAAGAGCAAACTAAAGAGATGAAACTCAGACTTTAATCAAACAAGTTTTACTTAAACCCAAATATTTTAGCAGATACCTTGCAGTTGATGCACATTACAGACAATCACTAACCGGTACTGATACAGAGTGGTCTTACAAGTAGTGGATCATGAAACTATTGCCTTCCGTTGGTGTATGTCTGAGTCATAAGGGAACTCAAGTACAAGTTTGATAGAACAATACTTTCAAAGGGCCGTGACTCATTTATATATCCCAAAATCGCTCCATCAATACCCAGGTCATGCGAAAAAACATTACCGTTTTCGCTCAAGACATGCAACCTGATTCAAGATCTCAATCATCACTCCCACATCCCATTTGACGTGTTCGCTTTAAATGACAAGAAGCTCGCGGTTCTATTATACACCCATGTAGAGCTCACTCGTGTCATCTCCTCCCCTACTTATACGAAAAGGAAAACTGATGAGGACGTGATCAAGAGCACACCCCCATTAAAGGGTGATCACTAACGCGACGTTCTTACTCAACGAACAACTTCGACTTTACCCTTCCCCGAAAGTTATCACTCACCCTTTAGTCTCATCAACTGATAGTCTTAGCTCTACCCTCTGTAACCTCTATTTAGAGCGTACGTGAAGTCTGGCTTTCTCTCGTAGACTCACACACACGTTGAGTAGCTAAACGCGTGCATGTAACCAACTGTCCGAACACCAGTAGCGTGCCCTCAATAGTTCAGACTCCGCTGATCTCGTTCTCTCTCACTAACAATCTCAACTGACCTCAAAGCTGTCGTGTCCGGAACGAACCTGGGTCATCATCAACTTTGAGCCTTGATTAGGACGTGAGAACTGTTGACATTTCTGTGAGCTTCATGATTATTCTATTATTCTCATTTAAAGTCCCCATTTTCTTGAGAATCACGACTGCTAACTGTGATTTATTTCTTCCTTGTGTGAGGTACTACACTGGACCAGGGAAAAGGAGATTGATATTATTGACTGGAGAGAATCGAGCTTGACACCAGGTATGCCCAATTATCGCCCAACACACTGAAGGGAATTGAAAGGAAGAGAGTGAGACGGATCGAGACAAATGCTGGTCGACGGTGCTCTGAAAGAATTGTCTAAATTTGCTACAAAAGGAATATTTCCTTATAGGTATGAGGCTTGTTGGGGCTATCATTATTGTGGCTCAACCATCTGTGTAGTACTGACTCATTTCTTGGAGGGAGATATCTATGATATCCGCCCATATGTCAAGGAAGGAGGCAGCAACGCTGGTGAGGATTTTAATTGGTTATGGGAGATCGTGATCCAATTTATCTATGATGAAAAGACAAACTTGATCAAGCAAAAGAAGAAAGTGAAATGGGGTATAATGCCAGTAACATACAAGACTGTTCCAATCCCTCCTATATCTGGCAGCTATTGTGATGGGACTAGCTGGCTGCCGATAATCAACATGGTATTGACCAGAGAGAAAAGAAATGGTGGACATGTGAGCTGAAGAGATTTCAGCAGAAGTAATTAGACAAAGAAGGTCAAATTTTGGCAGAGGTTCGGGTCAAAGTCAAGAGAAGGTTGAGTGTCTCCTAAGGTCACTGAATACTCTAAGCAAGAGAGAGGCATTTCCATATGAAGTTATCAGGTATGAGATGGTCGAGAACGGATGGGAGCAGGAACGATTGTATGTACTGACATTCTATTTCACTGACCTGGATGTGTATGACGTAAGAATTTATGTCCCAAAAGTAAGAAGTGATGATGCAGTGTTTTCCAATTACATCGGTCTCTGGCTCTCCTTCTAGTTCATGAAGTGACGCTTCATCTTACAGATCACCTGCCAACCAGTCCAATCATGTTCGTACGCAATTTCCACTCAAGAAGGGCAGCAGGTATAGAGTCAACTAATAATATCCCGCTCGAAGACCATCGCCACACCACACTGGTAAAACAGATGATGCCAACAAGTGTGTGTTGGCAGACTCTTTTTCCCCATACACGATGCACTCTTTCGCGTGACACGACTTTCCCCTCTCTTGTAACAGCCGCGTGATCCCGCTAGTCGTCTTGGGGTTGGATCGAGTAGGCTGGAACATGCCTCACGTCATCCGTACGCAGATGACTGCCTTGTGTCCCCTTACACGATCAGCGAGTACTGAGCACTCGATGGTCCAACCTCTGTTGACCAATGATGCGAGTCACTGGTACTCTTTTCACTGTGAGATCAGCCTTTTGCACGCGCACTACACTGGAGAGCAAAGGATAGCAGTTGATGTCACCTCTACCGCCGCGATTCGCATCCGGTTATTCTCAGTTGATTCTCTCTTCCCTCTGGGCTCTATCCCCCGTCATCCGCGCGCACATTCTACGCGTGTCACCTATTTCCCTCAACCGAGCTGGGCTTCACCACACACAGAGTGCCCGCACATAACCGTTTCTCGTCTTCTTGTTTTGTCTTCCACTAATCTCGCGCACGCATACTACAAGCTCACCCGCCGCGCGTCGCCCTCTCTCTTGTCACACTGATGTTGTGAGATACTGGGCCCCGACTGCCTGCCACACGTGTCGCTCCCCTCTCGCCTTACACTGTCTCTCCCTTCGTTGACCCCTTCGTCGCGCATGTGCTCTCTCAGACCTGCCTTTTCCCCTTGCTCGGCCTATCACCTGTCCCGCGACCCCGAGGTGTCAGTTGTCGCGAGCTTGTCTCGGGTCCCTTTTCCACCGGTTCCGCGGCTCGGTGGTGCTTTTGGATCTCCTCTGATCTGTTCCAGGACCTAAGATCCGCCTCTCGGTCTGCGTCGCTCATCTCACTCTCCCCTCCCGAGTCTCTGTCCTGGTGGATCTGCTCCATGTCCGCCGTGTCCATTGAGGTCTCAGTTTTGTGATAGGCCTCAGTTATCCGTAGCCTTGCCGTCACTCCATCCCGTCTACAGCGTCTCTCAGCTCGGTCTCTCGCCTCCGAAATCGCATCCTGCAACTTCGGGTTAGTCCGCATCTCCCCCTCTCTTGCTCCCTCCACGTTGATCTTCAGTTGGTACCAGTACCCGGGCCTGTACCCATGCAGCGCCATAGCCAATAGCCAGCGCCTGCCCAGTAAACAGCGCAGCGTAAAGTCACCAGCTTCCAATAGCACACCCTTCTACACCGGAGCCTGCGGTACAGACTGCGTGCTACTGGGCGGCTGGCTGCCGACGATATCCCGACTCATCCTTTCTTATAGGGCTTCCCTCTCTGCGTTCTGAATAAAGGACTCAGATTAGTCCTTTTCAGACTTACCACATTTCAAGAATTTTAAGCAACAAACTAATAATTAAACTTTTCTTTACCTTTATTATTGGGGATAATATTCAATCCAAAAAAAAAAGACATCGGTTGATCGTGAACTAATACTGACACCTATCCGTCAGAGACCCTAGCAATATGATTGCAGACCCGGCATGGCGGTCCCATAACGGGGTACTCGAAGTCACTTCTCCCTTTTTAAATTGCAGCGCAGACCCATCTTCATCGGGTACCCATGTCCGATGGCAAGGAGGGGGCTTATGACCCTCCACAGGGGGGTGATAGACCTCCTACCGATGCGGTTGCGGGTCACCCTCCTTTTGAAGTCTCATCGCATGGTGCCAGATCAGGGCTCACCCGCGGATAGTATATGCAAGGTCGGCCCAAGCCACAGATTGATGGTTCGAAATTCGAACCGTTGGCTTCCCGCGAAAGGACAGGCCAACAGGCAGAAATCAAAATTAGAAAACTAAATAATAATAATAAAAATAAAAATAATAATAATAGTAATAGTTGCGGAAAGGAAGGGACGGCGTTTCAAAATCCCTCCGCGTGGCTCTGTCCATAAAGTAAGTCACCGTGGCACAATTCTAAAGCCCGACTTTCGACCTTTTCTTTTTCCTGTATCTGCCCTCAATCTCAACTACTAGAGCCTAGCACACGGTTGAAATGTCTACAAAGGTTCCCATCATGATTCTGCACCTGGTCCGGGTCACGACCATCAGGACAAAAAAAAACCCTTTCAAATCCATGCAGACCAGGCCACCCGACAGCGGCCGCGGCTGGGGAATTAGACCGCCCGCCAATCCCGAGTTAAGCAGGAACTTAAGCCCCCGTATAGACTCGACAGTTAGCCTTTTATTTTTCTTCTCCCATAACCCGGTTAGGAAGAACTCG
>BFEA01000044.1:4021698-4033614 GCA_003427395.1 Chara braunii
TTTGGTTGATTGATTGATTGATTGAGAGAGAAGGAGAGAGAGAGAGAGAGAGAGAGAGAGAGAGAGAGAGAATTAATCAGTCAATCAATCAATCCATCAACCAATCAATCAATCAATAAATCAATAAATCAATCAATAAATCAATCAATCACCCGTACGAACGGTCGTATGACCGTTCGTACGGTCGTACGAGAGAACCCATGTACGTCGTACGCTGTGTTTCATAGTTTCCCACTGCTCTCCCTTATCCCTCACTCTTCACTCATCTTCCACCATCTTTTTCTCTCCTGTTTTCGTGACTCGTCCTCTTCTACTAGTTTTTCCTTCTCCTCTCCATCTTTTCCATCCCTTTCTCTCCCATTCTCTCCAACTCCTTTCCCCGTTCCCTCCCCCAACTTAACCCCATCATCCCCCCCCTCTCCCACTTCAATCGTTTTCTCTTTCTTACCTATTTTTCTCTTTCTTCTTCACTTTTTCATTCCCTTCCCCCCCCAAGTTCGAATTTTTCCGTTTTTTTTTCTTTTATCTTTCTCTTTGATTTAAATCTTTTCTTTTCCTCAAAAGTTTGAATTATCTTATCCCCTAGTTCTTTCTCATTATTCAGATTAATTTTATTTTTATTTTTATTTATTATAAAAAAATCTTTTTTTTTTTACGGCACCGTTATAGGGGTACTGAAGTGTTGTCAAAATTTATGTTTTTTTTTGCATATTTTGACTCCTTGGGGGTAGCGAAGTGCTGACAAAATTTTCCTATTTTAATTGGTTATTCTTCTTGACGGCGCACTTCGAACCCATGGGTTAACGAAATATTGCCGAAATTTTTGAAAATTTCAAAACTTAGTTTTCTCTTCACTCTCTTTCACCTCCTCATTTATTTATTTATTTTACCGAAATGTTTAATTTGTGGCATTGTAAAACTTAGTGACAGTTAGTGTGCTTCTCTTAGTCTTCCCTTGCTCTTTGCACATTTTTGGCCCCATTGGCCCATTGGGGTAGGGAAATGCTGTTGAAAATTCCAAAAATACTAGGCTACTAGCCAGGCCGCCCGGGTCCCGGGTGGCTAGGCCGTGCAAGGACCTCGGGAGGTCTCAGCAAAAAAAAAACAAAATTCAAAAAATCCACAAAAAAACTATGTTATGCAGAAAAAAAAACTAAACAACTTTTGCCTCAGGGTCACATCAAAATTCTTTACCAAATTTAAAATATAAAATTAAATAAAAAAATAATTTTTAGTTTTTTTATTTTTCATTTCTTTTTGGCCCGGCCGGGCAAGTGGACCTGGGCCACTCTGGTGACCTAGCAAAAATATAAATTATTTTTATATTCTCACCTTTATTTATTTATTTATTTTTTGAAATTTCACAATTTCTTTAGTTTTTCTTCCCCCTCTCCCCTCCATGGTTCTTATTTTCTTTTCTTGATTAGGTCGCCACTACTTCACCCTTACGTCCCCTAAGTTCGGTTAGGGTTTTCCTAGGGTTTATGGTTCTTTTAACCCCCTCCTGTCCTGGCTCCTCTTGTCGGGCACCCTGGACCACCAACGGATCCTCTCCTTTCGATCGGGTTCATGCAAGCATCTCACCCGCAGCCTGCCGACTTCGGGGCGAGCTGACTCATGACTACTCATTCCGCTCCCGCGGTCCTCTCCTTCTCACCAGTGGTCCCTTGTCCCCACACCACAACCCATCTCTCTCCCCACCTCCCACCATGTTTACCCCTCTTCCGCCACCGCCCACGGACGAGACTACATTCGAGGAGATCGTTGCAGCTCCCTCCACCTCTCAGGCGCCCACCCACCCGAGGGTCCAGGGTCAGATCCTTGTGGACCCCATCGACCTTCCCGCTGTTCTTGCGTCCCTCCTTGCATCTTTGCAAGCGCGACACGATGCGCTTGCACCCTTGGAGGCGCAAGTCAATGCGCTCGCCCTTGAAGCCCACCGCATCAAGGGTTCTCCATATTGCTCTCCCCACTGCTCTCACACTCCATCCCCTATCGACTCACAGTCCGACTCCCCACGACTCTAGACACGGAGACGTGGTGGTTCGTCCTCCCCCAGGAGGTAGGCCTAACACTCCCCCTCTGCAGTGGTGAGTGCCAGCGTGTGTGCCGCTGCCGCTCAGACCATATCATCTGTTGCGGCACAACCGTCGGCCCGCCGCCCCTGTCGCTTTGGCCACTGCTATAGGTTCAGTCACCCAAATACCTACATCTCGCCAGACCGTTTCATCTACCCATCTCGGTATTGCGTCCCTGCTTTTCACACCGGTCGCGGTACTACGGCCCAGAGCCCTCCCTCCTCTTTTTATCCCCTCACTCCCACCTCAGGGCTTCCTACAACTTGTTGTGTGGGAAACCTGGGGAGGCGTCATCTGCAGTTCGCTGAAGCCAAGGGCAACGGCGCCTGTCACTCGCCGCGCCCGCTTCCGAGGTCCTCAGCAACCAGCAGGGAGCAGACTTGGTATTGTCCTGTTTCGATGTCTCTCAAGGTCACCAGCGGGGGCGGTTTGTGTGTGCCTGGACGAAGTTCGATTCTGAACGATCGTCAATACAACCCATGCGCCAATACAAGACTYTATTTACGACGATCAACAAATACAGCTGCGGTTAAAATCCGGCCCCTATTCATTGTGATTAGCAAAGCAACAACAATTGAAAAATGAGTCCTTGTTCATTGAGATCTGCAAGAATAACAGCAAGTGCAAAGGAATCCCTGCTCATTGAGGTCTAAAAGAGCAACAGTAAGTAAAAACGAGTCCCTGCTCACTTTGATCACCGAGAGTTGCAGCGGAATAAAGCAAGGCCCGACTCAATGGGTTTAAGGAAAAATTACCGTTCAGTCAAAGGGCCAGCCAATCACAGCCCTGAAGAATCTGCCTTTTCTGAGCRGGAACCAGTCAATCAAATGYCAGCCGAGCAGAAAGATACAATTCAAATTTCTAGTAATGTTCCTTTACGGAGGGGGCCCTTGCTCATTGTGCAACTGCTTAATCGCAAACTTGCATGCCCCGTCAACAGTGAGMATGGCCGTTTGTYACATCCATGTAAGTGACTGGTCATTTCAGGGGCGGACACATCTCGCTCGAGAGTTGCTGTTATCGTGAAYGACGGTTACATTTGGTTCCSTCATTAATGGCTGATCACGCMAACAAAGGGGTGCGTCTGGCCCTCACTTTAATACGAGCGTCCGATCTCACCCACAGCGGGGAAAACGGGGACGATTAATAGATGATACCTGCTGCAGCATAAATAACTGATTTTTGTTTCAAGCGGATTGGTTGATACCCCCAACATCGTTAATAGATTGGCCTTCCCACTGGCAAGACTGTTGCCGCTGATGACGGGAGTAAATGGATCGCTCACCTGTGAGAATAAGAGATCCCGACAGCGATCTTAACTGGATCATCGAATCGTCTGGCCAGTTCGAACCTGAATGTACTTGGACACGTACATGTTTAGAAGCACGGTTTGACAAAAGTCGAGAATTCAGTCCCTCTCTTGCTTTCCTGACTAGCTCTATCTTCCCACACAACTTCTCTGATCTCAACGCGCCCCTCTCTYCGTCACCCTCTCTTTCTCTCTTTCCCCGTCTCTCCCTTTCTCTCCCGCTGTATGAGGCTTTCCCCCAATCTGACTCTCGCTCTCTCTCTTTGGTGYGCGGTTCTACTCACCTCGAACGGAGAATTAAGTTTCGGTAAACTTCAYCATAATTCCACAAATATGAACTCAATTCAAGCTTACCTGCAGGCTTCACTCTTCCCCTACCATTGGGAAAGCTCGACTGTGCGGTAATGACAACTTCCCCTAGTAGCATAGATTCAACTGYCAGCAYCGTCGATGATCGTTTCCTCWGCGCTCATGTACCATCAACCCGTTCAACCCTCTGACCCACTGTAGCTGCACAGTCCAAGCGGCTAGAGTTTATGGAGCATYAGGTGCGCRCTCACGCATCRTTACATTCAAGTGCTGGTCGAAACGGCCAAAGATACCAKGCTGGACGCTCCTMAGGGTCTTCCCCTGCGCCCGAGTGGCGACGATGGCAGGGCACCCCTGGGGCATTTCGYCYTTCGCTTCGCTGTTCGCTGCTCTTAACTCYCGTCTCCCTCGTCAAGAGCCCTCAGAACCGCATCTCTCCACCAATCGAAAGTAATACGCCGTGAATACCTCGCACCCTCAGTGCCACCCGCCTGTACTGTTCTCCCYGGCCGCTCACAAGTGMGGACTGGGTATGCCTTTCATGCCTGTCCCCTGTCTCCCCTGCCTGTGTCTATCTTCCCATGTCACAAATCTCCTCGCMTGTACTCCCAACCGGGCTGTACAGGAAAGCGGGCGAGCAGAATTCAAACGCGACTGAYGTTGGGATGTTTGCCACCGCAAATGAAGGGCCGTGCTTACCATATAGAAAGYTCACTATTTTACGGTTTTGCCAGTGGTCACTTCCCCTTTGAGAAGACTGAGCGCCTCCGGATTCTCTCGCCGGTACACAYGTACACACGCCCTGTGCCTCTCTACTCACACTCAGTCTCCCTCTCTYTCTTCGCTGAAGCCCAYGGTGCAGCGCGCTCCTTACCCGCCGYCTTGCCTCCCCTGTAACTACCTCRCGCCGTTCTCCTCCCGACTTTCTGCGGCTCGAGTCAGCGGATCGCTGTGTCCACCTGGCATGCGATCCCCCTCTCTTCCCTCCTCTCTCCCCCGACTAACCRCCTAAGCGTCCATGCTTCCACCCCGTGCTTGCAATCGCGGGCACGCCTTGCACACACCCCCCTTGTTCTCTCTTCAGTCCTCCTTTTAGTCGTTCATCCCCTGTCCCCCAGCGGCAGCGGCCTCTCAGACCAAGCCTCACTGGACGAGACCAGGTACCCCATCGGTCAGGCCTCTCAGACCAAGCCTCACTGGACGAGATCAGGYACCCCATCGGTCAGTGTGGCAGCCCGAAGCCCTGCGTAGTATAATGCCGGTCTTTTAGCCGCGGTACCGCCCCTGATTTTAAGTGAGTGCGCTCAACTGCAGCAGATCTGCCAGCGCCCAAGCCAGATGATTGCTGGAATAACGAAGCCATAGTGCAGTTTCTTTTTGCCCCTGTTGCAGACACCGTACCGAGTAGTTGTCGCCGGCGCCGTCACAATGACAACCCGATGCAGACTACTATATTGTGATGCAGGCGATCCACACTGCCTTCGCTTTTCCGAACCTGATAATGCGGTGGCTCGCTCCATGCCGGTCCCGAACCAGCAGTAGATCTGAAGCGTAGCAATGTTGGGCTCACAACGGTCCTGAAATAAATATCTGTGAAGATCTCGGGTCTGGAAATAGTCCACGATGACGGTTCCAACTCTGGAACAATCTGTCGTGGTAGCRCCGGACTTGAAATAAATAYCCGGGATGGTGCCGTCCCGGGAATAAACTGCCGTCAAGGTCCCGTACCTGAAATAAATTTCCGTAGTGTTGCCGAACCTGAAAATGTTATCGTGAGATGTGTCAAACCGATGTCGATCGTGAGATATGGCGGCGCAGTGGTTCCGACCCTGAAATCGACCCGCGGTGACGGCTCCAAACCCGAAATAAATTGTCGTAGGGGTTCTGGACCTGAAATAAATCGTCGTGAGGGTGTCGAACCTGAAACGAAACACCGTGATGCCACCGAACCTCACCAAACCCGAAATCCAATACCGGGCCGCTATGCCACGCGGATGCCGAACCCGTACAACCATGCCATGATAATTCCGTGCCTGTCCCGAAGCTGATATAGAATGCCGCAACGTTCCCGGACCGGAAATCAAACTGCCGCCAAAGTTCCAAACCTGAAAAAAACTATCGTAGTGGCCTTGGTCCTGAGAATAAATCACCGCAGCTGTCCCGATATTAAGTTACCTTAGTGAAACAGCTGTCACCGGGCCCATACCGTACCTGAAGCACGTCAGACACCGTAGGACGTAGCCACTCCGTATTCACCCTCGTATCCGTACCGTATCAAACACCATAGTTGATCCAAGGTAGCACCTGTCCATCCGACTCCTGCTCTTAGAACATCCCAACTGCGGTAATGTTAGTAATCAAGCAAACTAGGGAAAACGACGCAGGGAACCTCGACCATCGGTAGTAGTGAAAACTTGTTAAAATCCGGGGAAAATGTTCCATCCAGGGTCAGAGCTGATGGCGGGTAATCGAGACGAAGTTAGGCCAATCTTCCCAATAATCACGGGTTCTCGTCCCTTTCATCATTTTTCACCATTCTTGCCTTTCCTTAATTCTCTTCTCGGAAATAGTAAATTAACCGTAAGATCCCCAAAATTAAATTCTGAGAAAGTTCAAATAAGTGTCCGAATCYCTTTTGTTTCTTTTCTCTTTTACCATTTTTTTTTAATTTTTTTTTTTTTTTTTTAATCTCTTACTTCGTTTTTAATTTCATTGCCAGGAACATAAAATAACAAGGGTATTCCCCCTATAAGTAAATGCCGTGAAAAATAAARAAATTAACGGATATTATGTTTTTCTCTTCTCCCCTACTGGTCTTAATCCCTTCTCCCCATCTTTAATTTTGGTACTAAAATGGACAAAAATCTGAGGCCTCATTTCGACCGCGGTCATATGCTGCAAAAACGTTGCGGCGAGGTCCGTCTCCGTGATGCCTCTCCACGGCAGGCTAATCCGGCTCCAGCCCTCCGAGTGGCCGGAAATGACGGTCTCTAGATACGCCAAGTGCGCCCACCCATCTCGCTATCTTTGAGGGTTACTTGCAAGATTCAGTGTGCCCAAAATCAGGGGTACCCTGAGTTCCCCTAATTTCTGTCGCCCAGTCAAACCAGAGTACCGTCAAAACACAGACTTGCCCTTGAGCCTAAGTCCCAAAACTGCACATCTCAGGCGGCTCACTACTTGTGGCCGCCTGACATCGTTACTCCTCCCCCCGCTAGGGTACCCTCTCCGACTCCTCCACTTCCGACCCCACGCACCTAGCGAGTGGCTACCTTGCAGGCCACCGTGGCGCAACTCCAGGCGGCGATTCTCACCTTGAGACAACCTCACCCTTCACAGGTTGCTCACCCTTCTTCTTCTTATATCGCCCCTCCCACTTTTGTCTTGCAGGCTCGTTTCCTTCAACCCGGTCCTCCGACTCTACCCTCCTGCCTCGCTACTCCGTCACAGCTGCCTTCGGCCATTGCCTCCACCTCTGTTGGACCTTCCGCCAACAGCCACGACCCAGAATTTGTCTTCACTTCCACCCATGAACCGGCCCTGACTTTTGCCACCGCGGTGCAGGCCTCTCAGCCTCTCTCCCCTCGCCGTCAGCATAGCGGTCCCCCTCTTGTGCGACTGTCAGATATACCCGACTACGATGGCACACTTCGTGTGTCGCATTGGTTGTAGGCAGCCACACGCGCGCTAACATTGACAAACACGAGTCAGGAGTCGTGGTGCTCTTTGCTCACAACTAAATTGCGAGGCGGCGCTTTCACCGTATGGGATAACTATTATTCTCATCATACTCGCATAGGTGAGGCTCCCACTTTCGCGTACTTCACGGCCTTCCTTCATGACCGCTATGACACTCTACACGATGCGACCAACGCCTTAGATCGGGTCACCCAGACGCAATCGCGTGGGTCCTCCACACCAGCAGACCTCGAGCGTCACATCCAGGTGTTTCAGGATGCCCACCTCATTCACGATGACACACTCCTACCTGAGGTCCTTCTGACCAACAAGTTTCTTGTCATTCTTCCGACTGACTACCACATCGAGCTCTGACAACAGACCTTCGCCTCCATAGACCAGGCCTACGATGCTGCTCAAGAGTACCAGAAGATGGCGGAGTCGCTTCTCCGACGCCCCATCCTCTTCGTGATCCGCCACCGCCACCCAGTCACGCGACACTGCGAGCGGTCGTTCCTCTTTTGCCGGCCGCTTTCACCGACCAGCTCGACCTGGAGCGTCATTCTCTCAGTGCTACAGTTCTCTCGAGTATGGGGAGGACGCCTCAGGTGAGCTTAACCCTACCCTTGAGGACGCCCCCGAAGACCTCGAGCTTCGGAACGTTATCCAGTCCCACTTGGATGACGACACTGTCCCGGTGGCCGACCGCTTGCAAATGGCGATATCCGCATAGGGCATGCTTGCAGTCGGGTTGCAGAGGTTGGCGCCCGCACATTCGTTGTCCCTCAAGTAGACCTCCTGTAGGGTTTCCTCCCTCCTCGCGGAGCCGTATCCCCTGAGGAGCGCGCCACCCTCGAGACCCGTCGTGGTTACCTTCGTTGCTGCTAGGATGGAAACAAATCCTCACGGTGTCCATACCATGCCGCCATCGATCGACATTATGTTGACATTTCTCGTAAGCGCCGATCTCAGTCCCCCCCGGCCCCGCCCAGCAAGTTTCATCCAGCTAGTCACGGTGCAGTGTACCCCTGAGGCCTCGCACGTAGCCAACTTCCCGACCATCGAGTCGCGGTTTGCCCCTTTGGCTACCACACCAGAGGATTCTCAAGACATGACAGACGCAGTTCCCTCTACCCCGTTGTCTGTCGAGGTACCGTCTGCCCCACAACAAACCACCGCATCTGGTCCTTCCCCTTCGAGACTTCCGACGCATCGAGCCATTCGCACAACTCGTTGTAGCGCTTAGCTGACGACTCGGGATGACGTTATGTCATCTCTCTGGATTTGAGCATTCTTCAGGCTCATCAAGAGCGACTCACGAGACATGTAAACGCCCTGCGTCATCTGCTCGCTCTGCTCTCCGAAGCTGATCGCACCCTCCCCATCATTCCTATCCACTTGGGGCTATCTATGAGGATGTATTGTGCTTTATGAGACTCCGACTCGCATGGAGATTTCGTTCACCCTCACGTGGTTGAGGAAGCTCATCTAGCTACCTCGGGGTCTCGCTCTCCTATCTGTGTTACCCTCAGAGATAACATGATGCAGCGCTTCTTCGATCAGACGGTCCCCGACCTCCACTTTTCCCTCACCCTCCAGCCACTGGATAGTACCCAGGCGCCTCGACGCTACCATTCCTCCTCATACTTCGACGTGCTGGAGACTGGGTATGACTTTATCTGTGGCACTCCCTGGTTTCGCCAGTTCCGTGGCACAGAGGCCGAATGGGCGACTGAGACACTCGTTCTCAAAACGAAGTGTGGTCAGACCTATTGAGTCCCCTTTATTGGAACTAGAGACGACCCCCCTCCCGACCTACCCCCCGAGGACCCTCGTCCCTCTAGGTCCCACCCAAAAATCGCCTTCACTTCTCCTCGCCAGTTTGCTCACTTCATACGTCAGGAGGACGTCACGTTGTACTCAGTGAACGTTATGGATCTTCTTCCCTGTGATCGACTGTGTCTAGAGGTTGAGCTCATCACTTGGAACCTGATCCGCCTTTTGACCCTTCCTCCACCTTCGCGGCTCCCATCTCTACATCCACCCCTCAGACTGCGGATACCCCCTCGATATCCCAGGTCCCTACGCCGTCCACTACTGAGTCCACACATATGTCTCGTGCCGACGCAGACGTTGAGGAATTTACAAAGTTCACAGTCGACTTAGAGACCGCCGTTTGCAATCTAATTGGAGACTACCGCGATGTTTTCCCCCCTTATTTCTCATACAGCAGGATCCCTCCGATGCGCGGTGTTGAGCATTCTATCCAGCTCGTGCTTGACTATCGTGTCCACTATCCGTCACCCTACCAACTCTCGATTCCAAAGGCGACGGAACTCAAGCGTCAACTTGAGGAGCTCCTTCGATTGGGTTTCATTAAACCCAGTAACTGCCCTTGGGGTGCACCCATCCTCTTTGCTCGCGAAGTGGATGAAACTCTCCACCTCTGCATTGATTACAGCAGCCTGGACCGTTGCACGGTTAATAACAACTATCTCATGCCTCGCGCGGACGAGCTGTTTGACCATTTGACAGACAATCGTTTCTTCACAAAGATTGATCTTCGTAGCGGTTACCATCAGATCCGCGTTGCTGCAGAGGATCAGTTGAAGACAGTCTTTTAGCCGCGCTTCGACCACTACGAGTTCACAATGATGCCATTTGGCCTCACGAACGCACCCGCCACCTTCCAGACGACGATGAACGATATCTTCAAGGACATCCTTGAAGAATACATTCTCGTATATTTGGACGACATCTTGGTCTACAGTCGTAAGTTAGAAGATCACCACAGACATCTACGCGATGTCATACAGCGCTTATGCAAGCATGACTTCTATACCAAGCTTAGTAAGTGCCGCTTTCCGTAGCACAAAGTGAACTTCTTAGGACACAATGTGTTTGACCAGGGTCTCCACATGGACGACGTGAAGATCATTGCTATTGTGGAATGACCCGTCCCCATATTCGTCAAGCAGCTTTGCAGTTCCCTAGGCCTCACTAGTTACTATAGTAATTTCATCCGGGGATACGTTAGGTATTCCGACGTCTTTACCTCCTCCCTCCTTCGAAAGAACCCACCGTGGTTTTGGACACTCCTGTGCGAGGACGCATTTCGTGCCCTCAAGAAGGTGGTGACTTGTGTGCCGGTTCTTCGTCTCCCCGATTTTGATCGTCCCTTCACACTCACCACGGATGTGGAAGATTTTGCAGTAGGAACTGTACTTTCTCTGGTGTTTCCCTCTCCTCCTGATTCACCTTATCCCCATGTTTCTCACTTTTCCCCCTCCTGCTGACACTTCTTCTCGACTGACGCCTATCCACTATCGAGGCTCCCTCCACTAACAGTCCTCCCGTCACTTACTCCCCAACCATCGCGGAGGATGGGACTGTCGAGGCTCGTGCTGGGGACTACCAGATCGTTTTCTCCTACCGTCAGCTACTGCCTGCCGAGATAAACTACAATGCCGATGAACGTGAGGTTCTCACGACCGTTTATGTTACCCGGCATTGGCGACATTATCTGCACGGGGCACCCTTCGCGGTGTGCACGGCCAACTCAATTGTCCAGACCTTCCTCAGGGAGCTCAAACTTTCCCCTCGACAGGCATGCTGATGGCGTGATTTATCCGAGTTCAGTTTCACCACTTAGCCTATTAAGGGTGAAACGAACCGCGTTGTTGATGCCTTGTCCTGCTGTCTTGATCACAATCAGGAACCCATCTATCTTGCTGCCATCTTTGTCACCACTGTTGATCAGTCCGTGATCGACGCTTATCGCACTCAGTACCGCGACTAACTGAATTATCGTGACATACACACGATACTACAGTGTGGTCAGATCATTCCTGTATACTCCATTGGTGAGAACGGTCTCGTGTACTGGCATGGTAGATCTGGTCAGTTAGAACCATGTATCTGCGTTCAAGTTCCCTCCATCGGACAACTCCACGTCCATGCTGTAGCGAAGTTCCATGATTAGACAGTTGCGGGTCGAATGGGCTTCCACAAAACCTTGTCTCATGTTTGTCGCCTATACGTCTCGCCAAAGTCCAAAGACTTCATCAAAGTCTACGTCCAAGAGTGTCCTACCTGCCAGGAGATGAACAGTGCGAACCACCTTCCTATGAAACACTCGCGGACGCGTCCACGGGGTCGAGCTCGGAGGGCGACCGTGATCACAGCCGCCGCGGCTCCGGCCGTGGTTGGGTGCAGCCGCGACTTTCATGAATGTTTTTAGACTTTAAACAATTCTAAAAAAAACAATAAAAAAATGGGGTTGTAGATCTTTTCGAGTTCTAAATTGCACAATTTTTTATTTTATTTTTTGACTTCGTCTTCGAATTTTAAAAATTCAAAAACTAATTTTCCTGAGGCAAAAGCTGTTTTTTTTTTTTCAAGAAAAAAACATGAAACTTATGTGATTTTTTATTTTAAATTCAGTAACGTTTTTGGATATGACCACAAGAAAAAAGTTGTTCAGTATATTTTTCTGCATAACATAGTTTTTTCTTCAGAATTTTTTGAATTCCTTTTTTTTTT
>BFEA01000044.1:4041705-4055867 GCA_003427395.1 Chara braunii
ACACTCTGCCTCCTCAACTATGCACAGTCTGGTATGGAGCTGGAGTTCTATGATCACTAAGACTAATGGTCCGTCCAGTCTCCCTACCACATGTAATGAGCACCGATCCGTCGTGTGTAGTGCAGTCCCGCTCATGTCCTGTCGCTACTCCCCTGCGTTACTTTGTCTTCCGTTGTTTCGCTCTCTGCAGATCGTTTACTAGTCTCTTCGCGTGATACGCTTCTAGCCTTTACCTTCTCCAAAAAGTCTGATCTCCACGCCTGGATATTCTCTCTCTCCTTCCTAAACAGACTCTCTAACTCTCTCGTCACCAGTTCAGCCCTTTGCAACTTGCCCTCGTCTTGACACGACCAGGTCTCCCTTAACTTGTCCCCCAACTTCTTTACCTGGTTCAATAGTGGTTCTTTAACGCGCTTTCTCACTCTTCCGACTGCCTCACTCTGCTTTTCCATACTCAGTCCACATCTTTCTCCAGCTCACCGTCTCACCCTCGCTCTAGCCTTCGCTACCGTCTCTTCGTGGTAGTGCTCCGCGCGCATATAACCATGAGACCATATCATCACATCATAGGAAATCGAGGTCTGGAAGGTCACTCGCGCCAGTACATCAGCTCTACGCTCGTGGATCAAATCCCTAGCTCGTTGTCTGCACTCACTCGCCGTCAAGTCCTCGTCTACGTACGCTCGGAGAAGTACTGTCACAGTGTATCCTGTGCTTACCAGTTGCTCTTCTACACGCATCACCGTGGCCGTCCTTCTCGGCATTCCCTAAGCTGCGACCTCGAAGAGAAATCTCGCATCCTCTAGCCCCGCGTAATCGATCTCTGCCCGTCTCCTGCAGTACCTAATCAGATCGATGGGCCTCAGACAGTCCACGCAGCTTGTAACATCTATGATGTCGTCAAGCGTCTCTCTACTGGGCGGCCCCCACCTCACACAAATGGTGTAGTATACCTCCTTGAAGCGGGGCGCTAAACCCTCCCAGAGCGCGTAAAGTGTGTGATCCACTGCTTTCCTCAAACGGTCCACGCTCCCATAAGTCTGCCCTATCACGAAGGTAGGTACTCCGAATCGCCAATCCTTTCTCGGGTAGAGGGTCGGATGTGGTGGTCCGTATACCAAGCAGCTCCTACTCGTCCTCCCTCCAGCAAGTCTTGCCAATTGCTGATTAACGATCASTCTGGCCAACAACTCGCTTCTCCACCAACTCCTGCTCGCCCCTGCGAGCGTTAGCCCTATCTCCAAATCGTGTGTTCTATCCGCTATTAGATGTCCGACCCCTTCTAGATCATGAGTCCTCTCGGGTCGCTCGTCTCGTAGTATCAYTGTCCATAGGAAGAGCCCCTCAGCGAGCCACGTTCCCAAGTATCGTATCGGTACACGCCCTGCCTCTTCTAACRCCACAGGAAGTGGTATKTCGTATCCAACCGCCGACTCTCTGGGTCCCACAAGCTTCCTCACACTATACGATTCGGACTCTCGTGAGAAAACATAAGCTAACCAGGCCGCTGAATCACTCCTCATTTCTTCTCCTACTCTCGGTCAACATCACTCTACTCCCTCCGATACAGCCCATCTCTCGACTCTCGCACTCAGGTCTAGTATGGTCGAATAGGTTCAGTAGCCAAACTCACTCACCCTTCGCCCTGGTGCGCTCCTCTACCTCCTACGCCCGGACCACCACTCCTATCCTGGGAAAATGGGCGTCTGTAACGTCAATCTCCTCCTCGTCAACCTCTCTCTCTAGGTCGACCCAGTCTGGCTCCCACAGCTCCTCGTCGTCCTCTCGCTCCCAACCCTCGTCGTCAAACTCGTCTTCGACGCGGTATGGTGCCTGTCCTATGGCCTGGTACTATTCCGTCAACTGATGGCCGTATATCAGAGGTCGCCCGGCGTCCTCACTCCACCAGCTCCCCCAGTCGTCTGAGAAGAGCCGCCCGATGCAAGTCACGTACTCGGGGCCTGCTCGGAGCTCACGGTCCAGCCAATCCCAAACGCAGGAAGGCTGGGGCCACTCGTCGTCTATCGAGCGGATCAGCTATATAAGCTGAACCCTCTCGTCTCCTCAACGAGGCCCACCGGTCGCAAGCGAATAATAGATGTAGTCTAAGTCGGTAGGCCTTCTCGCCAGGATCTTGAGATCCTGATAGGCCAGATATGTCTCGACCACTCCACCAATACTTCCAAAGACGCTCTCTACTACGAACGTCGGAACTATCGCCCGCAGGCTCCTAACGCTGTACGGGAAAAACCCGTCCCGTGCTATTACGAGCTCGCCCGTGATATCAAGAGGAGGGCGTCCGTGAAATAGGGTCAACGGGTCGCTCGCGTCCTCCGCTCAGAAAGCCGCAACCTCTTCCCCTAGGTAGCATAACACCCTGCTAACTGCATCACTAGTCCCTGTCGTCGCGAGGCCCACCACGGCCTCCCTGACCGCACCCGGTCCCAAATACAAGTAGGCTCTCACTACGCCCAATCCTTGTCTCGGCCAGTGCTCTCTGTACGTCCAAAGCCACACGTCCTCGGACAGGATTATGGACCTCCACGCAAACTGGCYGTCAGCGTGTCGAATGCTGCGTCCGGGGATCGTGAGCTCGACCAGATCCCCCTCTATGAGTTCAGGGGGCTCTAAGTCTCAGTCAATGGTAGCCCCATAGACCTCTACTCGCACCCGCGGCCACATTCAACTGGCGGCTAGAGAGAACGCAGTAAGAGGGACGTGTAGATTAATAAYTGAAAATTCCCGTCGCTTGCCTCTCGCCTTCGGGAACAAGCTAGTAGGTTAATCCGAAACCAGGTTACCGCAGCGTCTCTTTCCCTTCTTCTTCTACGGAATTCTTTTGTATTTTTCAATTATAAATTAAAGAAAATGTATTTGGTTAAGATAAAATTCCTTTCTTAGTTTATATATATTAAGGATCAATACATATATAAGCCCGCCGAKTYTGATGCTTTTTAGGGGTAGAAATAAAATTTCGGGATTTTACTAAAATTTYSGCAGCGTTTCKCCTCCCCCCGTTGGGATGGGGTTCGGGACYATTGTCCCTAGACAAATGCTACCTACCCAGAACTAAGCCAAATGAAACAGGAGGAAGGCCGCTGAAAGAAACAAATTTCTAACGTATTTTTAATTAATTTCCCTAATCGCTTTCAATATATATATATATATATATAAAAAGGAATTAATAATTTAAATTAGGAAATTTTGCGAAGTTTCGGCTACATTTTGGCTCCCCCCCGTTGGGGTAGGGTTTGGCCGAAGACCTCAAAAATGCGGACGAAAGATGTTTAACAAGAAAGATTGAGTATCTCAATTTTTAGCTAATTTTYAAGTATTTTCTTTAATTATTTAAGATTTAATTGAATAAAATTCAGCAAATAGCCGAGTAATTTCGGCAGCACTTGGCTCCCCACCCGTTGGGATGGGGTTAAGCGAAGTATCTCCCGAATCACAAAGACAAAATAAAGTCGACTCCCCTTTCTTGTAGAATTTTAGATAATTATTTTGATTTTTAATTGATTTTAAATGATAAATTATTACTTAAAACAAATTTACAACTTAAATTATCTAATAAAACAAAATTCCCAATATTGATTAATTTCAATTTGGTCAACTAGATTTATACAAAATTTTCTCTTCACCGGTCGGATAGGAGGACTTGTATCCGCCCGGCTACGCACCGCCCTTCCCTAACTTAGGGTTAGGGTTTTACTCTAATTAGGGTTTCCCCCAATTAGGGTTTTAGGGTTTTGTCCGCCACCACACGCCACCACGTCCAACTTCTGGAGGCAGAAAATTTTCCGTCGGTTTGTAGTCAGTTAAAAGCCGGGTTCCAACGGATCACTTTTGCCGACTTCTGTTTCTTTTTTATTTTTTTATAAAAATACAAAGAAAATCACTAATACCTCTTAATTTTTTTTCCTCTTTTTCTGTTTGTTGGCGGTCACTACTCGTTCTAACGGAGTCCGTTTTCCCCGACTAAGGTCTCAAAATGTCGAAAAAAATGCAAGGACCAACTTTGGTCCCGCGGATTTCACCTAATTTCGCTCCCTTTCTTCATAATTAAAATAAAAGGAAATTCATGATTTTTAGAATTTTAATTAAAAAAATACAAAAAAATTCCATATCTCCTTTTCCAGCCATTAAAATTTTTCAAAAAATGTCTCAAAACGTTCCCCTCGACGAGAGGTCGAACTTTGCTCCCAGTGCGCATTGCGCAAAAACGCGCGGATCGGGAGATATTGAAAAAAAACGAATTAGAAATTTAAACTCGTGATTTTTAGGATTTTTAATTCGAAAAATACAAAAAATTCCATATTTTTTTTTCTAGCCGTTTGAATTTTTCCCAAAAACGTCTCAAAACGTTCGCCTCGACGAGAGGACGAACTTCGCTCCCGGTGCGGCTCGCGTGAAAGCGCGCGGATCGGGAGATATCGGAAAAAAAAACTAATTCAAAAAATATCAAAAAATGAAACTAATCAAGGAAATGAGCTAATTAGTGCTTGACCTCATCAGCCCTTGCACCCCTCGTTGATTGGGAAAGGCCGTGGCCTTGGGGGTGCAATCCCCTCCCCGGCAACGGTGTCAAAGTTGTGGGGAAAACCTGGGGAGGCGTCATCTGCAGTTCGCTGAAGCCAAGGGCAACGGCGCCTGTCAATCGCCGCGCCCGCTTCCGAGGTCCTCAGCAACCAGCAGGGAGCAGACTTGGTATTGTCCTGTTTCGATGTCTCTCAAGGTCACCAGCGGGGGCGGTTTGTGTGTGCCTGGACGAAGTTCGATTCTGAACGATCGTCAATACAACCCATGCGCCAATACAAGACTTTATTTACGACGATCAACAAATACAGCTGCGGTTAAAATCCGGCCCCTATTCATTGTGATTAGCAAAGCAACAACAATTGAAAAATGAGTCCTTGTTCATTGAGATCTGCAAGAATAACAGCAAGTGCAAAGGAATCCCTGCTCATTGAGGTCTAAAAGAGCAACAGTAAGTAAAAACGAGTCCCTGCTCACTTTGATCACCGAGAGTTGCAGCGGAATAAAGCAAGGCCCGACTCAATGGGTTTAAGGAAAAATTACCGTTCAGTCAAAGGGCCAGCCAATCACAGCCCTGAAGAATCTGCCTTTTCTGAGCRGGAACCAGTCAATCAAATGYCAGCCGAGCAGAAAGATACAATTCAAATTTCTAGTAATGTTCCTTTACGGAGGGGGCCCTTGCTCATTGTGCAACTGCTTAATCGCAAACTTGCATGCCCCGTCAACAGTGAGMATGGCCGTTTGTYACATCCATGTAAGTGACTGGTCATTTCAGGGGCGGACACATCTCGCTCGAGAGTTGCTGTTATCGTGAAYGACGGTTACATTTGGTTCCSTCATTAATGGCTGATCACGCMAACAAAGGGGTGCGTCTGGCCCTCACTTTAATACGAGCGTCCGATCTCACCCACAGCGGGGAAAACGGGGACGATTAATAGATGATACCTGCTGCAGCATAAATAACTGATTTTTGTTTCAAGCGGATTGGTTGATACCCCCAACATCGTTAATAGATTGGCCTTCCCACTGGCAAGACTGTTGCCGCTGATGACGGGAGTAAATGGATCGCTCACCTGTGAGAATAAGAGATCCCGACAGCGATCTTAACTGGATCATCGAATCGTCTGGCCAGTTCGAACCTGAATGTACTTGGACACGTACATGTTTAGAAGCACGGTTTGACAAAAGTCGAGAATTCAGTCCCTCTCTTGCTTTCCTGACTAGCTCTATCTTCCCACACAACTTCTCTGATCTCAACGCGCCCCTCTCTYCGTCACCCTCTCTTTCTCTCTTTCCCCGTCTCTCCCTTTCTCTCCCGCTGTATGAGGCTTTCCCCCAATCTGACTCTCGCTCTCTCTCTTTGGTGYGCGGTTCTACTCACCTCGAACGGAGAATTAAGTTTCGGTAAACTTCAYCATAATTCCACAAATATGAACTCAATTCAAGCTTACCTGCAGGCTTCACTCTTCCCCTACCATTGGGAAAGCTCGACTGTGCGGTAATGACAACTTCCCCTAGTAGCATAGATTCAACTGYCAGCAYCGTCGATGATCGTTTCCTCWGCGCTCATGTACCATCAACCCGTTCAACCCTCTGACCCACTGTAGCTGCACAGTCCAAGCGGCTAGAGTTTATGGAGCATYAGGTGCGCRCTCACGCATCRTTACATTCAAGTGCTGGTCGAAACGGCCAAAGATACCAKGCTGGACGCTCCTMAGGGTCTTCCCCTGCGCCCGAGTGGCGACGATGGCAGGGCACCCCTGGGGCATTTCGYCYTTCGCTTCGCTGTTCGCTGCTCTTAACTCYCGTCTCCCTCGTCAAGAGCCCTCAGAACCGCATCTCTCCACCAATCGAAAGTAATACGCCGTGAATACCTCGCACCCTCAGTGCCACCCGCCTGTACTGTTCTCCCYGGCCGCTCACAAGTGMGGACTGGGTATGCCTTTCATGCCTGTCCCCTGTCTCCCCTGCCTGTGTCTATCTTCCCATGTCACAAATCTCCTCGCMTGTACTCCCAACCGGGCTGTACAGGAAAGCGGGCGAGCAGAATTCAAACGCGACTGAYGTTGGGATGTTTGCCACCGCAAATGAAGGGCCGTGCTTACCATATAGAAAGYTCACTATTTTACGGTTTTGCCAGTGGTCACTTCCCCTTTGAGAAGACTGAGCGCCTCCGGATTCTCTCGCCGGTACACAYGTACACACGCCCTGTGCCTCTCTACTCACACTCAGTCTCCCTCTCTYTCTTCGCTGAAGCCCAYGGTGCAGCGCGCTCCTTACCCGCCGYCTTGCCTCCCCTGTAACTACCTCRCGCCGTTCTCCTCCCGACTTTCTGCGGCTCGAGTCAGCGGATCGCTGTGTCCACCTGGCATGCGATCCCCCTCTCTTCCCTCCTCTCTCCCCCGACTAACCRCCTAAGCGTCCATGCTTCCACCCCGTGCTTGCAATCGCGGGCACGCCTTGCACACACCCCCCTTGTTCTCTCTTCAGTCCTCCTTTTAGTCGTTCATCCCCTGTCCCCCAGCGGCAGCGGCCTCTCAGACCAAGCCTCACTGGACGAGACCAGGTACCCCATCGGTCAGGCCTCTCAGACCAAGCCTCACTGGACGAGATCAGGYACCCCATCGGTCAGTGTGGCAGCCCGAAGCCCTGCGTAGTATAATGCCGGTCTTTTAGCCGCGGTACCGCCCCTGATTTTAAGTGAGTGCGCTCAACTGCAGCAGATCTGCCAGCGCCCAAGCCAGATGATTGCTGGAATAACGAAGCCATAGTGCAGTTTCTTTTTGCCCCTGTTGCAGACACCGTACCGAGTAGTTGTCGCCGGCGCCGTCACAATGACAACCCGATGCAGACTACTATATTGTGATGCAGGCGATCCACACTGCCTTCGCTTTTCCGAACCTGATAATGCGGTGGCTCGCTCCATGCCGGTCCCGAACCAGCAGTAGATCTGAAGCGTAGCAATGTTGGGCTCACAACGGTCCTGAAATAAATATCTGTGAAGATCTCGGGTCTGGAAATAGTCCACGATGACGGTTCCAACTCTGGAACAATCTGTCGTGGTAGCRCCGGACTTGAAATAAATAYCCGGGATGGTGCCGTCCCGGGAATAAACTGCCGTCAAGGTCCCGTACCTGAAATAAATTTCCGTAGTGTTGCCGAACCTGAAAATGTTATCGTGAGATGTGTCAAACCGATGTCGATCGTGAGATATGGCGGCGCAGTGGTTCCGACCCTGAAATCGACCCGCGGTGACGGCTCCAAACCCGAAATAAATTGTCGTAGGGGTTCTGGACCTGAAATAAATCGTCGTGAGGGTGTCGAACCTGAAACGAAACACCGTGATGCCACCGAACCTCACCAAACCCGAAATCCAATACCGGGCCGCTATGCCACGCGGATGCCGAACCCGTACAACCATGCCATGATAATTCCGTGCCTGTCCCGAAGCTGATATAGAATGCCGCAACGTTCCCGGACCGGAAATCAAACTGCCGCCAAAGTTCCAAACCTGAAAAAAACTATCGTAGTGGCCTTGGTCCTGAGAATAAATCACCGCAGCTGTCCCGATATTAAGTTACCTTAGTGAAACAGCTGTCACCGGGCCCATACCGTACCTGAAGCACGTCAGACACCGTAGGACGTAGCCACTCCGTATTCACCCTCGTATCCGTACCGTATCAAACACCATAGTTGATCCAAGGTAGCACCTGTCCATCCGACTCCTGCTCTTAGAACATCCCAACTGCGGTAATGTTAGTAATCAAGCAAACTAGGGAAAACGACGCAGGGAACCTCGACCATCGGTAGTAGTGAAAACTTGTTAAAATCCGGGGAAAATGTTCCATCCAGGGTCAGAGCTGATGGCGGGTAATCGAGACGAAGTTAGGCCAATCTTCCCAATAATCACGGGTTCTCGTCCCTTTCATCATTTTTCACCATTCTTGCCTTTCCTTAATTCTCTTGTCGGAAATAGTAAATTAACCGTAAGATCCCCAAAATTAAATTCTGAGAAAGTTCAAATAAGTGYCCGAATCCCTTTTGTTTCTTTTCTCTTTTACCATTTTTTTTTAATTTTTTTTTTTTTTTTTTAATCTCTTACTTCGTTTTTAATTTCATTGCCAGGAACATAAAATAACAAGGGTATTCCCCCTATAAGTAAATGCCGTGAAAAATAAAGAAATTAAGGGACATTATGTTTTTCTCTTCTCCCCTACTGGTCTTAATCCCTTCTCCCCATCTTTAATTTTGGTACTAAAATGGACAAAAATCTGAGGCCTCATTTCGACCGCGGTCRTATGCTGCAAAAACGTTGCGGCGAGGTCCGTCTCCGTGATGCCTCTCCRCGGCAGGCTAATCCGGCTYCAGCCCTCCGAGTGGCCGGAAATGACGGTCTCTAGATACGCCRAGTGCGCCCACCCATCTCGCTATCTTTGAGGGTTACTTGCAAGATTCAGTGTGCCCARAATCAGGGGTACCCTGAGTTCCCCTAATTTCTGTCGCCCAGTCAAACCAGAGTACCGTCAAAACACAGACTTGCCCTTGAGCCTAAGTCCCAAAACTGCACATCTCAGGCGGCTCACTACTTGTGGCCGCCTGACATCGTTACTCCTCCCCCCGCTAGGGTACCCTCTCCGACTCCTCCACTTCCGACCCCACGCACCTAGCGAGTGGCTACCTTGCAGGCCACCGTGGCGCAACTCCAGGCGGCGATTCTCACCTTGAGACAACCTCACCCTTCACAGGTTGCTCACCCTTCTTCTTCTTATATCGCCCCTCCCACTTTTGTCTTGCAGGCTCGTTTCCTTCAACCCGGTCCTCCGACTCTACCCTCCTGCCTCGCTACTCCGTCACAGCTGCCTTCGGCCATTGCCTCCACCTCTGTTGGACCTTCCGCCAACAGCCACGACCCAGAATTTGTCTTCACTTCCACCCATGAACCGGCCCTGACTTTTGCCACCGCGGTGCAGGCCTCTCAGCCTCTCTCCCCTCGCCGTCAGCATAGCGGTCCCCCTCTTGTGCGACTGTCAGATATACCCGACTACGATGGCACACTTCGTGTGTCGCATTGGTTGTAGGCAGCCACACGCGCGCTAACATTGACAAACACGAGTCAGGAGTCGTGGTGCTCTTTGCTCACAACTAAATTGCGAGGCGGCGCTTTCACCGTATGGGATAACTATTATTCTCATCATACTCGCATAGGTGAGGCTCCCACTTTCGCGTACTTCACGGCCTTCCTTCATGACCGCTATGACACTCTACACGATGCGACCAACGCCTTAGATCGGGTCACCCAGACGCAATCGCGTGGGTCCTCCACACCAGCAGACCTCGAGCGTCACATCCAGGTGTTTCAGGATGCCCACCTCATTCACGATGACACACTCCTACCTGAGGTCCTTCTGACCAACAAGTTTCTTGTCATTCTTCCGACTGACTACCACATCGAGCTCTGACAACAGACCTTCGCCTCCATAGACCAGGCCTACGATGCTGCTCAAGAGTACCAGAAGATGGCGGAGTCGCTTCTCCGACGCCCCATCCTCTTCGTGATCCGCCACCGCCACCCAGTCACGCGACACTGCGAGCGGTCGTTCCTCTTTTGCCGGCCGCTTTCACCGACCAGCTCGACCTGGAGCGTCATTCTCTCAGTGCTACAGTTCTCTCGAGTATGGGGAGGACGCCTCAGGTGAGCTTAACCCTACCCTTGAGGACGCCCCCGAAGACCTCGAGCTTCGGAACGTTATCCAGTCCCACTTGGATGACGACACTGTCCCGGTGGCCGACCGCTTGCAAATGGCGATATCCGCATAGGGCATGCTTGCAGTCGGGTTGCAGAGGTTGGCGCCCGCACATTCGTTGTCCCTCAAGTAGACCTCCTGTAGGGTTTCCTCCCTCCTCGCGGAGCCGTATCCCCTGAGGAGCGCGCCACCCTCGAGACCCGTCGTGGTTACCTTCGTTGCTGCTAGGATGGAAACAAATCCTCACGGTGTCCATACCATGCCGCCATCGATCGACATTATGTTGACATTTCTCGTAAGCGCCGATCTCAGTCCCCCCCGGCCCCGCCCAGCAAGTTTCATCCAGCTAGTCACGGTGCAGTGTACCCCTGAGGCCTCGCACGTAGCCAACTTCCCGACCATCGAGTCGCGGTTTGCCCCTTTGGCTACCACACCAGAGGATTCTCAAGACATGACAGACGCAGTTCCCTCTACCCCGTTGTCTGTCGAGGTACCGTCTGCCCCACAACAAACCACCGCATCTGGTCCTTCCCCTTCGAGACTTCCGACGCATCGAGCCATTCGCACAACTCGTTGTAGCGCTTAGCTGACGACTCGGGATGACGTTATGTCATCTCTCTGGATTTGAGCATTCTTCAGGCTCATCAAGAGCGACTCACGAGACATGTAAACGCCCTGCGTCATCTGCTCGCTCTGCTCTCCGAAGCTGATCGCACCCTCCCCATCATTCCTATCCACTTGGGGCTATCTATGAGGATGTATTGTGCTTTATGAGACTCCGACTCGCATGGAGATTTCGTTCACCCTCACGTGGTTGAGGAAGCTCATCTAGCTACCTCGGGGTCTCGCTCTCCTATCTGTGTTACCCTCAGAGATAACATGATGCAGCGCTTCTTCGATCAGACGGTCCCCGACCTCCACTTTTCCCTCACCCTCCAGCCACTGGATAGTACCCAGGCGCCTCGACGCTACCATTCCTCCTCATACTTCGACGTGCTGGAGACTGGGTATGACTTTATCTGTGGCACTCCCTGGTTTCGCCAGTTCCGTGGCACAGAGGCCGAATGGGCGACTGAGACACTCGTTCTCAAAACGAAGTGTGGTCAGACCTATTGAGTCCCCTTTATTGGAACTAGAGACGACCCCCCTCCCGACCTACCCCCCGAGGACCCTCGTCCCTCTAGGTCCCACCCAAAAATCGCCTTCACTTCTCCTCGCCAGTTTGCTCACTTCATACGTCAGGAGGACGTCACGTTGTACTCAGTGAACGTTATGGATCTTCTTCCCTGTGATCGACTGTGTCTAGAGGTTGAGCTCATCACTTGGAACCTGATCCGCCTTTTGACCCTTCCTCCACCTTCGCGGCTCCCATCTCTACATCCACCCCTCAGACTGCGGATACCCCCTCGATATCCCAGGTCCCTACGCCGTCCACTACTGAGTCCACACATATGTCTCGTGCCGACGCAGACGTTGAGGAATTTACAAAGTTCACAGTCGACTTAGAGACCGCCGTTTGCAATCTAATTGGAGACTACCGCGATGTTTTCCCCCCTTATTTCTCATACAGCAGGATCCCTCCGATGCGCGGTGTTGAGCATTCTATCCAGCTCGTGCTTGACTATCGTGTCCACTATCCGTCACCCTACCAACTCTCGATTCCAAAGGCGACGGAACTCAAGCGTCAACTTGAGGAGCTCCTTCGATTGGGTTTCATTAAACCCAGTAACTGCCCTTGGGGTGCACCCATCCTCTTTGCTCGCGAAGTGGATGAAACTCTCCACCTCTGCATTGATTACAGCAGCCTGGACCGTTGCACGGTTAATAACAACTATCTCATGCCTCGCGCGGACGAGCTGTTTGACCATTTGACAGACAATCGTTTCTTCACAAAGATTGATCTTCGTAGCGGTTACCATCAGATCCGCGTTGCTGCAGAGGATCAGTTGAAGACAGTCTTTTAGCCGCGCTTCGACCACTACGAGTTCACAATGATGCCATTTGGCCTCACGAACGCACCCGCCACCTTCCAGACGACGATGAACGATATCTTCAAGGACATCCTTGAAGAATACATTCTCGTATATTTGGACGACATCTTGGTCTACAGTCGTAAGTTAGAAGATCACCACAGACATCTACGCGATGTCATACAGCGCTTATGCAAGCATGACTTCTATACCAAGCTTAGTAAGTGCCGCTTTCCGTAGCACAAAGTGAACTTCTTAGGACACAATGTGTTTGACCAGGGTCTCCACATGGACGACGTGAAGATCATTGCTATTGTGGAATGACCCGTCCCCATATTCGTCAAGCAGCTTTGCAGTTCCCTAGGCCTCACTAGTTACTATAGTAATTTCATCCGGGGATACGTTAGGTATTCCGACGTCTTTACCTCCTCCCTCCTTCGAAAGAACCCACCGTGGTTTTGGACACTCCTGTGCGAGGACGCATTTCGTGCCCTCAAGAAGGTGGTGACTTGTGTGCCGGTTCTTCGTCTCCCCGATTTTGATCGTCCCTTCACACTCACCACGGATGTGGAAGATTTTGCAGTAGGAACTGTACTTTCTCTGGTGTTTCCCTCTCCTCCTGATTCACCTTATCCCCATGTTTCTCACTTTTCCCCCTCCTGCTGACACTTCTTCTCGACTGACGCCTATCCACTATCGAGGCTCCCTCCACTAACAGTCCTCCCGTCACTTACTCCCCAACCATCGCGGAGGATGGGACTGTCGAGGCTCGTGCTGGGGACTACCAGATCGTTTTCTCCTACCGTCAGCTACTGCCTGCCGAGATAAACTACAATGCCGATGAACGTGAGGTTCTCACGACCGTTTATGTTACCCGGCATTGGCGACATTATCTGCACGGGGCACCCTTCGCGGTGTGCACGGCCAACTCAATTGTCCAGACCTTCCTCAGGGAGCTCAAACTTTCCCCTCGACAGGCATGCTGATGGCGTGATTTATCCGAGTTCAGTTTCACCACTTAGCCTATTAAGGGTGAAACGAACCGCGTTGTTGATGCCTTGTCCTGCTGTCTTGATCACAATCAGGAACCCATCTATCTTGCTGCCATCTTTGTCACCACTGTTGATCAGTCCGTGATCGACGCTTATCGCACTCAGTACCGCGACTAACTGAATTATCGTGACATACACACGATACTACAGTGTGGTCAGATCATTCCTGTATACTCCATTGGTGAGAACGGTCTCGTGTACTGGCATGGTAGATCTGGTCAGTTAGAACCATGTATCTGCGTTCAAGTTCCCTCCATCGGACAACTCCACGTCCATGCTGTAGCGAAGTTCCATGATTAGACAGTTGCGGGTCGAATGGGCTTCCACAAAACCTTGTCTCATGTTTGTCGCCTATACGTCTCGCCAAAGTCCAAAGACTTCATCAAAGTCTACGTCCAAGAGTGTCCTACCTGCCAGGAGATGAACAGTGCGAACCACCTTCCTATGAAACACTCGCGGACGCGTCCACGGGGTCGAGCTCGGAGGGCGACCGTGATCACAGCCGCCGCGGCTCCGGCCGTGGTTGGGTGCAGCCGCGACTTTCATGAATGTTTTTAGACTTTAAACAATTCTAAAAAAAACAATAAAAAAATGGGGTTGTAGATCTTTTCGAGTTCTAAATTGCACAATTTTTTATTTTATTTTTTGACTTCGTCTTCGAATTTTAAAAATTCAAAAACTAATTTTCCTGAGGCAAAAGCTGTTTTTTTTTTTTCAAGAAAAAAACATGAAACTTATGTGATTTTTTATTTTAAATTCAGTAACGTTTTTGGATATGACCACAAGAAAAAAGTTGTTCAGTATATTTTTCTGCATAACATAGTTTTTTCTTCAGAATTTTTTGAATTCCTTTTTTTTTT
>BFEA01000044.1:4093337-4105257 GCA_003427395.1 Chara braunii
CACACACTTTCTCTCTCTCTCTCTCTCTCTCTCTCTCTCTCTCTCTCTCTCTCTCTCTCTCTCTCTCTGATTTCTACGCGCCCGCTGGTTACCCCAACGCGGACATTTTAATGGGAAACTTCGGCTCTGCCACAAGAAGAAGAAGAAGAAGAAGAAGAAGAAGAAGAAGAAGAAATGGAAGAAGAAGGAGAAGAAGATAGTAAGAAGAAGAAGAAGAAGAAGAAAGTTTGGGTCACTTACCTTCAACGGTGGACGACGGGGCGGGGTGATGGCGATCTGAGGCCAGGGCGGACGTGGGAGGGGTACAACGCAGTCGCAACCTCGTTCACTTTCGACGAAGTGTCGAAGTGACGAGTTGGAGGCTGGAGGCTGGCTGGAGGCTGGAGACGGGGTGGCGTGGCCGATCGTTGGCTTCAGTTCGGCAAGTCGAACTTCGGAAACCGCCTGAATGTTCAAAAACTGCGGCCTATCTGGGCCGCAGATCTCACGAGATCGACGGCCCAGATAGGCCGCCAGTTTTTCAGCCTTCTGGCGGGCCTACAGGGCCCGGTTTTAATTTTTTCGGGGCCGGAGACCTCCACGACCCGCATGGAAGCCTCCAGGCCCCAAAAAAAATTCAACCCCCCCCCACGATCCACTTGCGCGAAATGCCACCGGGGGGGAACCGACACGGTCCACCGGCCGGTACTACTGGACCGGTTCCGGTGGGGGAATGGGGCCCCGGTGGGACCGGAAGTTCAGCCCTGTAAATAACATATAAAACAGCAAGGCAAAAGTGCATTTTCATGAAATTTTGCCAACATCTCAATTTCAAAAATCTTGAGAAATTTCAGAAATCTTATCAGAGGAAATTCCAGTTCTCCAAATGGCACAAAATTTGGCACACACCAACCTTGAACCAAAACAAGAACAGGCACAAAAAAAAAAAAAAAAAAAAAAAAAAAACACAAAAAAACACAAAAAAAAAAACACAAAAAAAAACAAAAAACAAAAACAAAAAACAAAAACAAAAAATTTGACCCTGAAACCCTAATTTCAGTTTTGGACTCGTTACCCAGGGCAGATTGAAGAGGGAGTCGGACATTGATTCTGGTTCAGCCATTCAACATTATTATTGTTTTTAATTGTTACAACTTCTTCTTCTTCTTCTTTCTTTCATCTTCTTCTTCTTCTTCTTCTTTTCCTCTCTCCTCTCAAGTTCGTTCATTTCTTTTTGCAATTGGACGGCATTGTACTTTCTCTTGGATGTGTACTTCGAAATTGGCCAGGATCATAACATTGGTATCAGAGCGGATTTTACTTGCTGGCGAGGGTTGACTTTGCCGCTCCAACCCTGACCTAAGTTGGAGGGCTACCACTTAGGGTTAGGGCTAGAAGTTGAGGTAAGTAGGCGAGCTTGAGGGAAAGCAGCCATTCTGCATCTACGGACTGCAAGTTGCTACTTTGTTCTTCAGCATCGGCAGGGGATCCGGCATTGCACTTTGGTGTTGGAGTCAGACCCTCCTAGTAGATAGGACACTAGTGTAGGGGTTGCATTACAAGGGTCAGGAGGACCATATGAGAGGGGGGTGAGTTCTATTCATCTCAAAGCTCAGGCCACTTATGTAAGTGCAGGACACTAGTGTAGGGGTTGCGTTACAAGGGTCAGGAGGACCATATGAGAGGGGGGTGAGTTCTATTTATCTCAAAGCTCAGGCCACTTAAGTAAGTGCCCTCTGTGGTCTTGATTGTGAGTATGAGTATGCAAACTGTTTTCTCACCTGATGGCTGAAGAGATGAGGTGTCTTGTTTTGGACGCCATATCTTTCTATAGTGCATTGTTTTTTTGTCTCTGAATGGAAGTAGACTGTAGGTTCTTTTTGAAGTTGAAATTCATTTTCCAGTTCAGTAGAGGCAGAAAGTAGGTCCATGTGGGACTCTTCTTGGTTGGGACTTGGTCACGGTCTACTTGGGACCTTTTGGGTACTAGTGGGATCAGGCTCAAGCAAGAAGGGCCCCTTAGGCCCAAATCTGTTTGACGTTAGGTCATTCTCTTTTTGTCTGGGACACAAAGTTTTATTCTTTGGTTAGAGCACTCGCTGCTAAGGGGATCTCGGCTGAGATGTCTTGTATACTTTTACCGCACAATCCGTAGCTTGACTCACCTCTTACACGCCACTGGACTCTCCATTGATGCATGCCATCACTCATTGCCTAATTTGTTGTACGTTCACGGAATTGGTCAGTCTGGACTCGAGGGGATCTCGTATTCGAACTGGTTAGGCTGAGTCGTTGGATCATACCCCTCATTGAATTTTTATTATTATTATTATTTTTTGCTCTCTAGTCCAAATGTAATGTCGCTCTGGCTAGGAGTTCTACCTTCTCGCTCTTTGAGCTTTTCAATTTGTTTCTTTTTCTGAGTTCATATTTTGATGCTCGTAGAGACTCGTGGACAAAAGGAAGAGAGAGAGAGCACCCATCTTGAGGGACTTGCTGAATCATTTTCTATGATGCCGATTGAAAATCTTGGTAGTTCTAACATGGCAGCAGTAAATGCTTCTGTGACTTTAAACCACCAGTACCCTGTCCAACCAAACTTTTTCCTCTTCCTGAATTCATGGAAGACGTCGGTAGGTCTGGTGGAGGTTTGATACAATGTCGACTATGCATGGGTGGTTGCTCGTTTTCAAAACGGAAATGAGCGACCAAAGAAGCAAAAAAAAAAGAGAGAAAAAGAAGAGAAAACAACAAAAAAATGTCTCTCAAAACGGTGAGTGTGGGTTGTTCCTCTCAAAGCGGCGTGTGTTGTAGCTGTACTCTCGAAGCGTCCCTCCACTACCCCCCACATGCACAAAAGACAAAAAAGAATATGGTAGTGTATCTTCCCGTGTCCTAGCGGAACATTCATTCTCATTTTGCACATTTGGTATGGACTGGAGTGAGGCCTGTGAGATTCGGGAAATCTACTCATGGCCTATTGGAAATTAAAAAAAGAAAGAAAAAAAAAACAGATACAATGCCTTGTCCTACAAGATTTGCCTGGGCCCTTGGTGCCCTTGTTTCTTCGGTGCCCTTGTTTCTTCAGTGAATCTTTCTCAAGAACATGGAAGGGTTCAGACAAGATCAGCATGGCCCTGTGCAAGTTGTCCAAAACAAAAAAAAAGCGAGAAAAAGAAAAAAAAGATTTACTGCAATGCTTTTTGTCATTTGTGTTGAATGCTGGAGTTGTGCGCCTCGTCCTATGAGATCTGCCAGGGGCGTCCCTGCACTAGTTTCGAAAATACGGAAATCACACCTGAATCTTCCCCTGGAACACGAAAAGATACAAATAAGATTAGCATGTCCCTTCTTAAGAATGAGTATTTCAGCAAAGCCTTTGACTGCTCTCCGACAATGAGCCCGCCACTCGCGCTTTCGACGACTCGTTTGGCAGTAGCAGCCGCCCTATGGGGAAAAGGACAACCAAGGGAATAAAAAATGCAAGTGGAGGAAAAAACAAACAGACATCCAGTACAACAGTACAGGTGGCCGACATTGAAGGACGGGTAACTCCCCATATCACGACCACTTACCAACTGCATTCCCATAAAACAAAGAGGAAAAAACAAGATTCGGGAAGGCTGCTTCGGGGTTAAAGGCCCAACTGGATGTGGCCAACAATGAGGACAAACCATTGTTCCAAGTCCTCTATGACAAGGCACTGGCAAGGAAAGAGAATGCAGAGGAGGAAAAGCGGAAAACCGTTGTTGTGGACCATGAGGTTGTCTTAAAAACACCCCCTCCTTGCCTGGCACTGAGGTCAAGAAAGATCTGGTCACATATGTGCGTGCTCTCATAGACCGTCACCTGCTCATTGAATTTCCTGGTCAGATCTCTAAACTGTTTGACCAGGTAAGTAAGTTGCAAACGCAAATTGCGGATATGGCCAAGGAGCATAGTGATCAGATGCGGTAGATGGCAAATCTGCATCTAGTTCTCTTCCTCTATCTCGTGCGTCCAATGCTGTTAACCAATCTGTCCTCGCTCCTCTTCATGCCTCTACTTCTTCTTTTTCGAGTGTGGTTCAATCGGGACCTGCAGTAGGTGCAGACCCCGTCACCGCTGCAACAAGTGGCAGCGCAAGGATTTATGCAACTGTTACAGCATCGAGTTCAGACACAACATTTGCTGGTGTCGGTTATAGCAATCCCTATGTGGACAAAAAGGTGGTACAAATACCGTCTAAGTACGACAACAAGGAAGACGTGGAGTCCTGTATCAATCTTGGGGACAAACATCTAACCCGTCGTACGAGGCTTCTTAGAAGTCCAAACTATGCAAGCCGAGTATACTAAGATTGATTTGACGCAGTGGCTCAAGGCCACACCAGTGGCCACACGAGAAGATCTTGATTAAACAATGTAAAGATTCACATGCTGCTGCGAGAGTAAGGAACAAGCTTGACCATCTCAAGCGCAGCAAGTGGTGGGGCACCATGCACAACTTGCAATTGTATTTTAGCGAACTTTTTGCTACTCCCGGTTTGGAAATGACTGCACAGTCATGCATGGATGTTGTGAAAGGTGCGGTTCCCACTAGTTACACGCATCGCCTAGGCAGAGATCTCATTGGATACACAGACTGACTTTCCCTCATGCAGGATGTAGTCAGCCTCGAGGCGCAAGACCTCGTTTCCACAGCAGACAACAAAAATCCTATAGGCGGCAAGCAGTTTAGAGGCAGCAACCGCTTTGCTGTACATGACCTGCTGGAGGCTGATGAGGAGGCCTATGCAGATGACTCCACTCTTGGTGACGATCAAGAGCAGGACTCTGATACAACTTGTTCATCTTCGGCCAATGAATATGATATTAATAATGATGAAGAACATTTTAATGCCTTTAGGAAGTCTGCCAATCTGAAAGGACCAAAGTGGAACTCGGGGAAGAACTATGACCCACTCCCCAAAGGGGCCAAGATCCCAGCGAAGCCGGAGGATGCCACAACTGAACCTTGGTTGGACCTCCGGATCAGCAAAAGTGAATGGAAGGTTAGGATTAAGAAGGGAGTTTGCCTGCATTGCCCAAGCATAAAGTCCAAAGTTGTTATAGGCTGTAGGGAAACCCAAATGGGGCGTAGGGTGGGCATCAACACCTTCTACAACAAGGGAGACTGAACCTGACGCAGATCAACAATCCTCTCTTGAAGCCCCGTCATTTGCTGAAGCCCCGTCATTTGCTGAAGCCCCATCATTTGCTGATTCCAAGGCTGACGCATGTCATGTACTCTATGTTGAGCCCTAGGAGGAGTCTGAGAAGGTTAACTTCCACTATCACCTTGAGCATTGGGTTGAGATGAAACAACAACGTCGATCGAGACCCAGATCGAGTGGGCCGTTTTAGGCCAGGACCCGAGGCACACCAGCGAGGCCCAACGCGACATATAGCTGGCCCAGGCCAAGGCAGACACAGTTCGATTAACTCACTTCTTGGGCGACACACTGCTGGAGCAGCGCAACACAACGTTGCGTTAGAGGTAGAGATGTAGGTAGAGCGAGGGAGGTGGGGGCCGTACCTACAACGGCGGTACTTACCTGGGCGCCATAGCTGGGCTTTGCGCCAACGACCTGCACAGGGACACCACGCGGTCAGTACATGACGGCAGTTACCTGTAGGTGAGGCAACGAGGAGGACGACATCTCCTTCTTCTTCTTCGTCTCGCCCGCCATCTCTTCTCCCTTCTTCCTTCTTCTTCTTCTTCTTCTTCGTCTTCTTTGGGGAGAGAGAGAGGTTACAGGTAGAGGTTACATCGGGCATAAGGCCCAAGATCTGATTCGACATTTTTACGACAGACATTGATTGGACATTCGGCAGGGAGACTATTTTTGGACTTCACTATCGCGATCTTGGTCTTCTCCCTCACCTCCATCTTCGTCTTGCCTCGCCCGCATCTCTTCATCCGTGGTATCTCCCCCATGTGCGTGTGCACGGAGGGACCTTTCTTCCATGCATGTGGTCCCTCCTCCCTTTCTCACATGTGTGGTGTATGATGGGATGTCACGCCAGTCTCTGATAGGCCAGGTCATATCTTTGAGTCTTCCGCTGCACTGCATTGTCCATTCGAGTCCTTTTCATCACTTTGCGGATCCTTGGCTCCATATACATTGCTCAACTGAGCATGTATCAAGTTGGAGTATTTGGGTCATTTCGTCACACCGGAGGGCACTAGTCTGTTATCGGACAAAATTCAAGCCGTCCAAGAGTGGTCGGGACCGAAGAACGATATGGATGTTTGTTCGTTTCTTGGCCTAACCGGCTACTATCAACGCTTTATCAAAGGCTATTTGAAGTTTGTGGCTAATTTAACTAAGCTTCAATGCGAGGATCGACCGTTCGACTTCAGCGACGATGCACGGGCTTCCTTTTCGGCCCCCAAAGCCGCCTTGCTATCCGCGGAGGGTTTACGCATCTATGACCCGCTTTTGCCGACTCACGTCACTACTAATGCGTTCATGGCATTGGTGCCGTCCTCGAGCAACACGATGGCGTGGATTGGCACCCGGTCGAATACTTTAGTAAGAAGGTGCCTGTTGTGCATCCAATTGACGACGCACAAAAGGAGTTATTGGCCTTCGTACATGCGCTTAAGCGGTGGCGGCATTTTCTTCTCGGTCGAAGTCAATTCTGATGGGTAACGAACAACAACTCGTTGGTCTCTTATAAGACCCAGGACACGGTCAATAGTACCATTGCCCGTTGGATGACTTTCATCGACCTGTTTGACTTCTTCCCCGATCACATCCCGGGAAAGTCAAACCGTTTTGTAGATGCTCTTTCACGGCAGCCAGACCTTTGTACCACGGTCTACTCGACATTCGATGCTGATGACGACTTGCGGGACAGCTTCATCCGTGGCTACCAAGTCGACCCCGAGTTTTGCGACAAGTACGCAAATTGCTTCTCTCGAAATCTAGCGCCATTGCACTATTGGATTCGAGAGGGCTATTTGCTAGTCCATACTTGCGTACTCGGCTTCTTGTCGAGTTCCACGATGCTCCCGCCACCGGACACTTTGGAGTCAATTGTATGATTGACCGACTTCACGAGCACTTTTGGCACCCCGGCCTTCTCAGCGACGTCATACGCTATTGCGAGTCTTGCGAGGTTTGTCGGCATTGCAAATCCCGCAACCATCGTCTGTTCGGCGAGTTGTGACCATTTCCGGTCCCCTTAGGACAACGAGAATCGATTGCCATGGACATCACCAGGCCGTTTCCCAAGCACAAGACTGATATGGATGGGATTCTCACGGTGGTTGATCGACTCACCAAGTTCGCCATGTTTTTGCCTTGCCGCTATCATGCCGAGACACCAGAGTTGGTCGAGGTTCATTACTCCGGTTGGATTCGCAACAAGTGTTATCCCAAGGAGATCGTTTGCGACCATGACACTCGGTTCATGTCCGACTTTTGGTTGGCTCTCATCAAACGATGGGGCTCATCTCTTAAGCCGAGTTCAGCTCGCCACCCACAGATGGCTTGCCAGATAACACCTGTTCCTACAACCTCACAGGATCACAGCATTGATCCTACAGGATCACAGATGGCTTGCCAGATAACACCTGTTCCTACAACCTCCTCGAGAGGCAACCAAATGGAAAGCTATAGTAAACTGGATGATAGATTTCTTCGCGAGAGATCGCCCCTCCCTCCCCCTACCCCTTCCCCCTCAGCCCTACACTGCCTCCGCAGAGGAGAGTCACCCACTCTCCCTCGGCCCCAATATAGACCAATCCTCTCCCCCCCTTTCCCCAGGAGCACGCAGTTCCCAACTAAAGCATGCTCCCCCGCCCCTTGCCCATTTCCGCCTCCGCGGGGACTGATATTGACCCACACACAGTACCTGCCCCAGAATAAGGCAACCCCCTACTCCGCCTCTACCCTCTTTGAGACTTTCGCCCCCCACCTTGCGATGCCCCTGCAAGATAGAGCTCCCCCCACCCCCTTCCCACCGTTCAGCCCTCCAGGAACAATCCGATCCAGCCGACTACAGCTATTGATGACACACTTACCAAAATATCATTCGTCTTGGATTTTGTTGGATTTTGTTGATGACGATGGACAGCACCCTGAAGACGATGATAATGAGAATGATGGTAACAACCAACTCACTTGCTGATGCAGAGCAACATCTAATGAAAACAAGCTGATGATGATGATGATAATTATGAGAATGAAAACGGAATGATGATGCTGATCATACCAAAGAGCAGCACCAACAGCCCCTCCGATTACAAACTGATGATGATGATGATGATAATAATAATGATGATAGCGATGATGATGGTGATGTCGATAATGATGATGATGATGATGATGAAGATGATGATGATGTTGATGATAATGATGACGCACTGATGGTGATGGTGATGTCAGTAATGATGATGATGATGATGATGATGATGATGTCAGTAATGATGATGATGATGATGATGATAACGATGATGACGCACAGCGCCCTATGATGACTACAAGATGATGATGGTGTGATGACGAGCACCTTGGATGATAACCTAAAGATGATGATGATGATGATGATGATGATGATGCTGATGCTGATGATGATGAGCAACGCCCTATGATGACCTCAAGCTTTGCCAACCGTGCCGTATGATGGAGAGATATTTGACGATGGTGATACAACAACGAGTGACGAGCAGGACCCCTGATGCACGGCTCCTTGATAATAGTGATGATATTAGCGCCGAACAGGAGTGAAGACATACGCCTTGATGATGATGACGAGCAGTACCCTGATGCTGATGATGGTGATGACGAGCAGCGCCCTGATGATGATGACAAACCATTACCGTGATGATGATGTCAAATCACGGCCTGTTGATGATGATGGTGACGAGCAGCACCCTAATGATGATGACGCCAATGCTGGTGCTGGTGGTGATCAGCGAGAGTGCCGCAGATGACAGAGATGTATACAAAAGCCGAAATCGACGCACTCGATATCGCCTTCAATCCTCCTCCCGCTCCACGTAAGCAGGTGCTCCTCCTTTCCGTCCGCGTCATACCAACCGCCTACCACAACACTACGTGGACCAAGAAGCAAAAGCCATAAGTAGGCTGAACTCCTCAAGGAGACCCACCTCCTCTCGAAGGCAAGTTCCCCTTCACCCAACGTGCTAACCTGTAACACCACTGGATGAAGCGCAAAGTTGGAGATGGCACCGAAGTGCTTTCAAAAGGCAGGCAACACCGAGTCACGCTCCATCCTCCTGCCCTCCCGCTGTCCGATCTCTACTTCATCACTACCCCATCACCAAGGCGCCGTCATGCCAAAACTGCCCACGTCATACCCAGCCGCCACTTCGCGCTCGCGTGTTTCCAACCTGCAGGGCGCCACAGGACTGCCCGTGTGGGAGTGCCGACCCGGCGGGGCGCAGCGCTCCCGGAAGCGCTGCACCCCCTCTTAGGTCTCTGAATGTAAACAGACTAGCCTCTCTCTCATTGTCCATTCAAGTGCTTCTCATCAGTTTTCGGATCCTTGGCTGCATATACATCGCTCGATTGAGCATGTATCACACTGCTTGGAGCGGTGGCTGGAGCAACGCTGCTTGGAGCAGCGCTGCTGGGGAAGACAGAGCGCCCAGCTCTCCACCGTGGCTATGGTGGAGGCGCACGGGCAGGAGGAGGAGGGAGATGAGGACTAGGACGAGGGAGAGCGCCAGAGGTACTTACCTGGCTATGGAGGATGCCATCTTCATCACTTTGCTGGACGCTGCATCTGGAAGGCCCCGCTGGGGTAGAGCTGCACCAAGAAGCTTCGAGGCAGAGTCAGGCATGACGGCCTGAGCAGGAGCAGCCATAGCTGCTTTGTGTCGTCCTTTGCACAGCAGGGCAAGGCCCTGGTAGTTGCCATAGCCGTGGCCTTTGAGGAGGAAGGAAGAAGGGTGGCCATGGCTATGGTGGACCTCATGTGATACCTGCAGTAGAAGAGGGACTTGGACATTGATTCTGGTTCAGCCATTCAACATTTTTATTATTTTTTATTGTTTGATAAGAGAGGAGGAGAGTGGTTGGGGAAGAGGAAGGGAATTATCATTGGTCTTTGCTGGTGTACATCTTCTTCTTCTTCTTTCTTTCATTTTCTTCTTCTTCTTTTCTTTCCCTCTCTCCTCTCAACCTCATTCATTTCTTTCTGCAATTGGACGGCATTGTACTTTCTCTTGAATGTGTACTTCGAAATTGGCCAGGATCATAACAGTGCCCACATCCAGGTATATTCATAGAGAGGCTTCTTGGAGTCGTAGGGGATGCTCATTATAGTATCTTCTCAATCTTTTTGCCAGAGATATGAGGGGTGCTGGTAGTCTCACAGATTGGGTTTTTCCTTTTTCTTTGTTTTTTAAACTTTTTTTTTGAAAAACTGATGGCCACCTGCTAAGGGGGGTGGTAAGAGCAGCCCCCACTAATAGGTGCCTCCAGTTGCTCCATCTATTGTTGGGGAGCTGCACCTGCTGGAAATCGGGTCCAGCGTCCCTGTAACATAGTCATCTCAGAAGGTATGTACAATCTGTGAAAGAGAAACAAGCCCGCCAGCATTGATTGCCCCGGATCCACCAGGGGATTGACTGCACACCCCGGATCCACCAGGGGATTGACTGCACAGGCTGTGGACTACTTCCTCTGGCCATCTGCCTCAAGCAGATTTGAATGCTGGCCACCTCTTCAGTGACCTCCGCAGGCGACTGCCGGATTCGCATGAGCCTTGAGTGGCAGGCACCACTTCTGCTTTGTTGGGGAAAGTGCGGCTGGACAGCCCCAGCCTCCCGGAGGGGCACCAGGGGGCTGGGCCATCCTGCAAGGTGCCGCTTTGGTGAGCCATGAGCTCACTAGCCTTGGGTAAGATGATTCGGGTATCAATCAATATGAAGATAATGCATGTAGGGAATAAACTCAGCTGTCAATGACGCGGTGCAGCAAGCAAACCCCACCAAACCTATCCTTTTTTTTGTCACAGGGAATGCCAGCAGCCTGCGCAGCCACAGGAGGTCCTGTTTTGCGGGCACCTATGGAGGTGTCCACCAACCCATCTTTCGTTTCGAGAAATGGATGGAGGAAAATTGGGAAAAACGCCTGTATCACGACAAGCAGCTGCATGAATGTATGGCTAGAAAATAGCAAAACTGGCCAGGGGCCTAGCTAATTTGTGAGGCGACGCAGTCGCATTTAGGGGTTCAGCTTTGTTCGGCCTCACTGTAAACCCTGGGCTGTGCTCTGCCTTTTTTGAGTTTTTTTCTTTGACAAGAGCACATGGATATTCGACTAAGAATTGATGAGGCTGGTGTTCGATTACCTGGAAAAGTACCGCAACCATTGTCCACCTTTGATTAGGCAAAGGCTATTAATCATACTTGCGGCGCACTTCTGCGGTGCACCATGCGCCATGCGCAAATTTTGATGCACTCAATTTTTTTTATTTTTTTTTGTTGTTTTTTTTGTCTTTGTTTTTAGGGCTGTATGTGTACACCGGGGGGGAAGAGAGAGAGAGAGAGAGAGAGAGAGAGAGAGAGAGAGAGAGAGAGGGCAGATCCCGTTAGCACGGCTCAAACTGCCCATGCAGGCAATCTGGAGGGTCCTCGCAGCACTAAACTACAGACCCTCAATCAAAATTACGGCCAGTAATGAGTGTGAGGTAGAGCACGAGCTGGCCCAATATATCCTCAGGATTGAAGTTCAGGTCTGTGTTTCAGCAGTTATGGGTTGCTCACGTAGCTAGACAGTGTTGGTCTGCAAAGTCTGCACGTGATTCTCAGGGCTTGGCTGCACTACTCACCTAATGTGCAAATTTGCAAACTTACAAAGAATCTACCGCAGAATGTGGAATAATACACCGCCATATGTTTTGTCTTTTGTGTATGTGGTGAGTAACGGCCCTTAGGGCCA
>BFEA01000044.1:4105442-4118895 GCA_003427395.1 Chara braunii
AAAAGGAAAACTTGAAAACAAAAGAAATGGTGACCCATAACCGAGAATCCGAGATGCACATCCCTGAATTCGAATCCAGAGTATATATTCTCTGCTCACGCTGATAACTGGAAGATTGAAGTTCGCCTTAGCTGCACGTAGGGTCCTAGCTAATTTGCTATAAGGGCCCTTCGAAAAAGAGGCTGGATACAATTAGGAAATGAATACTCGCATGTATAGACGAGTGCCAACAGTTTCGGGGTATCGAGTGGCCCGAACTTTTCTCCCTCTTGCTTTCTAATTTTAGAAGTGAGGGGAGTGCTTGGCCACCCCACTCTGAACTTCTGTTGATGTGCGCTGTTGCTGGAACTTTATGTCTTGCTGCAGCTCCCAATCTTGGACTCTGGATGGTAACCGGGCACGCACCTGCTGACCGCGGATGGTACTTGACTTTTCCAGTAGGCACCTGACTTTCCCAGGACTGAGCTGCTATTTTGGGACAGTACCCCTCCCTAGCCCTAATGACGTGGGACTCCGTCTGGGACAGGGCCTGATACTTTACAGAAATGTATGGAATCCTTTCAGTAGATACATCCTTGGCTCATGCGACCCCAGCTTTCATGACCAGGGTATGCATTATCAGCTTACGAAATTGGATTTTGATGAAAGATTGACTATGGTGTTGTGGCTAGTTATGGCAGGGGTTTAATCCACCTGTACGTCTGATCCTCTTTTTTCTGATGTTTTCTTTTCAATCAGCACAGGCCCAAAATCACATTTTTTTGACCGGCATAGCCATACTTTTCTGTTGGGTAGGTTGGCCCCCGACGGACGCAGTGTGTTATCCGTAGCATCAAAACAAAATAGCTGGAAACATACTAGTGGTTTAACCTGTGCACTTGGTACGGGTTGGGGAGACTGCTACTGCACAACAGGCTATGGATTGGGGAGCTACTGTCTTCACCCGAATAGAACGCCCGGTCATTATAGCCGTATTTGGGGCAGCTTTCAGTCCTGATGCAGCCATTATGACCGGGCGTTCTATTCGAGTGAAGACGGTAGTGGTGTAATGTTAAGAGGTTCAGGGGTTTCCTGGGATTTGCGAAAAGCAGCATCCTACAATGTTTATGACAAAGTAGAACTTGATGTACTCGTAGGTACACAAGGAGATTGTTATGATCTTATTGTGTCCGCATTGAAGAAACGCTTACAAAGTCTTCGAATCATCGTCCAATGCTTGAATCAAATGCCTAGTGGCATGATCAAACTTTGTCCTCCTCCACGCTCTCAAATGAAACAATCCATGGAATCCTTAAGTTCATTACTTCAAGTTTTACACGGAGGGTGTCTTCACAACGCAGCTCAGCCGTTGATGTGAAGAATCTATGGCTACAAGCAGCCAGGATTACTCGTAATTAGTGCAGTGGAACAATCCCCTTAGGGCCTTGCTACACCGCACACAAAATGGAGAAATGGACGGTGCTGCATGTAGAAGGTGGCAGGGTTCATCTACCACCATAGAGTGCATCTTCATATAGACGGTCACAAGGTACATCTGCCTCTATGAATAATGGCTGATGTACCTTGTCACCTTGTCTGTGACAGTGTCATGTCTCATGGTCGCTGAGTAGAGCGACGAGGCCCTTGGTCTTGAATATAGAGTGAACCATGCCTGCACACAAGCCCAGCCATGATGATGATGCCAAACCTGTCTGTACAATTCGTACCTTGTCTCAGTTTACCCAACAATCCAAGCCTCACCTCTCAAACACTACTGCTTTTTTAGCTTTTTTTAACCCTCTTCTGAAAGGGCTATTGTCTACCTCAGGATATGAACCCATGGTCTGTTCGTCCACACGACTCCACAGCTAAATTTTTGGTAGCATTCAGCCACAGGGCTGGCTGCTACCTTCTTCCCCCCCTCCTCGTTTTGCCTGCTTGAGCTGTGCTTGTTTCTTCCCCCACCCCTTAGCTCCACCTCACAACAATTATTGCGCAGAGTCACAGAGTGTCTGATGATTTGTTGGGCAATCGTGAACACAAATGCTGCATTTAGCGCTTGTCAAGACATGCAAGTTAGTACATGCCGTTGAACACCACCTGACACTGAGGGGGGGAAAACACAACGGCAAGACTTGATCTTGTGTCATTCGTGAGACCACACCATCCAACTCAGCCTGCTTGGGCTGAAGTAAAGAATAACCTGGTTTCAGAATTGTTGCAATGGAAAGTTTTAGGGGTATGAGCAGATAGATGAGTACTTTTGGGGCATAGCATAAGCATCATGCTCGAGCGTAGAGCTGGAGCTAGGATGGCGTTGTGGGTAATAGGATAGATGTTTTGATGACACTCTCACAAGAGGGTCCTGAGAAGAGGGGGCTTCCCCACCATAAAAGTGCAATGCTCAGAGAATAGATAACCCAGAAGGTCGGCAGAGTACCAACATAGGTGCACAGGCCTAGCAATAAGACAAGGGAACTAAGACAGGGGCACTTCAAAGACGACAGAATCATCCACCATGAACCAGAAGAGAGTGCAACAAAACCACGGTTAACATAGCTGGCCAGGAGCCCAGACAGGCCGAAGCTGCAGGCCATAACTCTTTCGTGACACCTCGACAGGACCAGAAAGTAGAGTGGGACAACAGCCCCTCTACTCTCTTGAGCTTAAGGACTTTCTGAAAGTCCCTTGGCAGGGGTTGAGAGGAGTGGGTTGGTAAATTGGCAAACTGACAGTCAATCCTCCTACATGGAGCAATCAATGCTGTTCAGGGGTCCTTCGGCCAAACGGAAGGAAGCGTGAGTGAGCATGTTCTCAATGTAATTCTGTGACTTGCTGGTGGGGAAGGAACGGAACTTTTGATTCCCAGAATGGATATGGAACCAGGACCAAGGCACTGGGCCCCTTCTCCTTTTTTCTTTTTTGAGCATGCCAGCGTGTTTTGCAGATAATAGAATATCCCCCGATTCCCCACCATCAGCTTCTTCTCTTTTTCTTTTTTTCTTTTTTTCTTTTTTTTTGACATCGGCGGCAAGTATCGCAGAGGGTGGTACGAGCAGCCCCCTGTGGTACCCCTTGGGATGGCTCCAGTCTATTGGTGGGGAGCAGCACTTGCTGGAAACAGGTCCAGCGTCCCTGAAACATACAGCTTGATGAGAAACAACATAGAGATTGTGAGAGACAGCCTTGTCTGCCCAATCAAGGCCGCCAGATCAGCATATATAACTGGCTGTGCTACCCTCTAAATACTGGAATACTGATGATATAATGCACTCATTCCTGAGCTGCTATGACCCAACCAATCCAATTCTACTATTGCCAGTGCTGAGGGAGTCAACATGTCATGAAAATCCATTGGAGGCCAAAGGAAAGCACCCGGGGCCAGATCCGTCCATGTATGGAAATCCAGGCCTTAGTCCCTTTTGTAAGGAGTTTCACCACCGCTCCCCCCYSSCCATACCATACGTCCCCTCAACCCCCCCCCCCCCCCCCCCCCCYCCCYCCCCAGCGAGTCCAAAGATAATTTTTGAATAGGTTGTTGTATCTCTGTTTTTTTTCCTAATATGTGAAGTCAGTAATTTTGTTTTGATATTAGCCCAAGGGCCGCTTATCTCTGTCTAAAAAAGCTGTTTAAACCACCAGCACCTCGCCGAGCCAAAAGAAGAAGTTGCAGCCGTTAACGCGCCGCAGCTTTCGGGGGTCGGGGAAGCGGAACGCCCGGTATCACCTCATTCAGGAACCCGGTTGCAGGAGGCACTGGCAGAAACAAACGAGAGACGTCTTTGTAAAAGACAAAAGAAAAACAAAGAAACAACCCAAATAGTAGCAAATACTTCTTTCTAAAAAGAAAAACAAGAAAAACAAGAAAAACTAGAAAAACAGAGAGAGAGAGAGAGAGAGAGAGAGAGAGAGAGAGAGAGAGAGAGAGAGAGAGAGAGAGGGCACACGGAGATCTACTCTCCAAATGTGCAAAATGAGAATGAATCTTCTCGCTTTCTTGCAGGAGATTCATTCTCATTTTGCGCATTTGGAGAGTAGCCGGCCACGCGCTGTCGGAGGGCATGGTGTCCTGGCCCTCCGCGGTGTGCCAGGCTCCCTGCTCACGAACCTCTGCGGCATACCAGGCATACTCGGGTTGCACTCTGCTATGGGACTGGTCCAGTTGGTGCTCCCACTAGCAAAAGAAGGGGGTGCGCCACTAGACTTTCATTGGTCCACGCAGGCTCGGTGCCCTGCTGTACAGCAGAGCACGACCAGCCTGTGTTCGTGGTAGCCACGGGGCTCGCCCAGGGACACGAGAGTGAAAGACCAGCGCAGTCTTTTCATTTGCGCGCCAAGTCCCAGTAGTCAGGTTATGGGATAGGTACAGTGACTGTAGAAAGCTCAAAAGGAAAAATGTGAAGAAGAGAAAAGAAAAGAAGAGGAAAATGAAGACGAAGCGCTACGTTTCGTACCTGCGTCCGAATCCAGACCGCGACTTCAGAAATGTCAGATCGGACGGTCCAGTCGCGGCGCTAGGGATTTTTCCTTTTCTTCCATTTCTTTTATTTTTTCTCTTCCTTTTATTTAGTATTTTCGAATTTCTAGTTCCCCTTGTCACTTTGCTCCCCTCATTTTGTACACGAGGGCTGTTGTGCTTTAAAAGCTTATAAAAGATAGTAGCTAAGTCTCTCGGCTATTGGTTGAAGATTGGCCTATGTGCGCTGTGTGTAAAGTGGGTAGATAGCTGTTGGGGAAGCGGAATACGAGCGATTCAGAAAACACACAGCTATGGCGCATCGCAGTGGCCTTCACGACTATAGGCCGGAGGCTTGGAGTTCTCTGGTACGTCGGACCTTGGAGTCGGAGGAGGGAAGTCCCTGGATCACCACGATCCTGGACTTCGATGGCCGGGAGGCAAAATTGAAGATTGATGTTGACAGGGAGAGAGAGGAGGGAATGAGAAAAGACCAGAGGTTACAGGCGGATATTACGGAGGCCAAAAACCGAGCTACAAGGAGGTGGGGTTACCGCAGAGATTCAGGTGTCGGTCTCATATCACGAGACCGAGGTTTCCACTGGGACGACAAAGCGGGAACAGCAAGACCTGGACCGCGACTCAGAGGCCGCATCTGAAGCGAGCGATGCTGAAACATAGTCCTAGCATGGACTGGAACAATGATGGAGGGACCATCCGAGAACTGCACTTGTAGAGGATGGTCCTGCGGTCGTCTCGCGGCAACAGAGGAACTGAGAAGGAGAGGTCGCGAGGTAGTTATGAGAAGGGCAATAAAAGTCATCAAGGGGGGTTGTGTGTTTTCATAGCGTACCAATCGCGTGGTTTCCATGCGCTCCAGCTTGACTTGCGCCTTCTGAGGTGTCTCGCTCTATGACTGCTATGGCCAGCTCGCTTCCACAGGGACACTGAGCTTTCGGGACAGTTACGGATACGGGTGAGGGAGTGTGTGCGTGTGTGAGTGTGTGGTACACGCAAAAGAAAGGAGTGAGATTTGTGTGAAAACACTACTTCGTGTGAGAGTGTGCTCACTGTTGAGAGTGTGCGTGTGAGAGTGTGCTCACTGTTGACGTAAACTCTCCCGCATTGCTTGTGTCATTAACTTCGGTGCGCTACTCATACTATCCTCCATCCCTGGTGTATGGGTAATCAAGAGGGACGTCTGAATTACGTACAACGGCACACAAGAACGAAAAAGGTTGGACTTCGTGTGTGTGTATGGCTCGAGGGAAGCGAGCTTACATTCCGAGGATGATGTCTTGCTCTGTTACGATCTTCATCCCAGTCAGTGAAAGAAGGTCAGACTTGTATGGTGCATGCGCGTGACAGGAACGCGGCGAGTATCATCATTATCCTGACTTGGATTTCGTCATTTACTTCCTTTCGTCCTGCGCTACCTGTCTATTAACTCGACCTTTGTTGTATTGAGACAAGAGCAAACCAACGATCGAAGTGCTATCAATATGCACTTGGAAAGGGGGAACCGACTTCCTTTTCTTGGAACGCTACGAGTGAATAATTAGTCGACGTCTCTTACAATAATTCCCTGCCTGTTGGATTGTGTGCGCATCATGTCTAACGTCTACTGATGCGCTGAGCGAGAGATTTGTACTCTTTTTATGACATCATTGGTTGGATTAGAGGTTGTTGCTGACAACACTTGAGGAAAACGGTAGTCAATTCACGGAGATAATAGACACTATGTGCGAGATGTTAGCGAGAGGAAAGTGTTATCTGAAGCCGGATTTCGTTGGATTGGACCTCGTGTGCGAGCACGGTACTTATACTGCCAACTGTCTTACAGTATCTTCCTTACAGGTCGTCACTCAAACTTCGGTTTGATTAATTTCTTGATTCAGAGTTTTCTTATTGTGATCATTCTCAAGAGGTCGTGAAGTGGTTGAAACTATTATTGAGACTAGGTACGTGAGTGAGTGAGCGATCAGATTCTGTTCGGTCAGACGATTATGGAAAATGGTTGTGATGCTGAATGTACATTACGAGCCTTAGCCGGGCAACTAAACTAGCAAGTGACTGGATGAGCAGAATTATCTGTTAAAAGTACCTTGGACACTAATTCTCAGTTGTGGATTGGCAGAGAGAGTTACTTAGACATATCTTTGATAATTGCTTCGCAATTGAGTGAGACGCTAATATGTAATGTACCATTGAGTGAGATCTCGATCGACAATTATTTTCAGTGGGCTACTTGACTTTCTTGTCGACGAGACACTTAGTTCCTGATCTGAGACGTTGATGGTGATAATGAGCCGCCCTTGTTCATATAAGGGTTTTCATATTCCCAACTTCGAATCAATTATTTCCACTCATTTTCGCCCATTTGCCAATAATCAACTTGATTTGTTCCTACTAATTAAAGCTTGGTAGGTTCTAAATGCTAAATTGATTAAGCATGTTTGAGCATCAGTGAAAGCAAAAAAGTCAAAGTAAACCAGTTTGGAAAGTTCATTTGAATTGAGAATAAACTTTTTATTTTCCCTCATTTTTCTGGCCACGACCAATGAGGCAAAAAGGATCTGTCTTAAAAAAGATCACTTACATACTAGCTAAGTGCTTGCTTGATGGTGATTAATTATCGACAAATCCTGATGTGCACTTTACTTGTAGTTTGTTCTAAATTATCTCCTAACGGGAAGTGAGTGCACGCGACGGTTATAAAGGAAGGAGCCAGGACCATACGTAATGCAATATTTGAGGACAGAACTTCGAGCATCGTAATCTTGTAGTAATCGGAAAAACAATATTAAGATGAGTATTTCTCTGGGGTAATTAGGGCAACTACACAATGATTAAAGTCGTATGCTGGGGCTGATTACGAGGGATAGGTACCTAACGCTTCAAATCCCCGTCTTATTTATTTATTTATTTATCTAATTATCTAATTATTTATTATGCAATCGTCTTTAGGCAGGTCCCCAAAAGCTATCCCGTTTCGTTATTCTTGAACTGACACTAAGCTTAATCACGTCCTGTCCTACTAAGATCACGGTGACGGGCACCCTACATCATATTTAGAGCAGTGCCTATCACTGTGTGCATGCTTGTTGAGAGGAGAAACCTTGCTAGTAATATTATGTGTACTATTTGAACTGCGGGATATCACCAATGATAGTGCAGCATACGAGATGAGACATAGCAAGCACTAGCTTGCATGGTATTCAAGTGAAAGTTGCAGTCAGTAGTACACTATGCAACATAGGAACAAGGGTCGAACCTAGCAATTGTGTGTGTTGTGTATGAACAGTGGCTATGACTCACAACATCCAAAGCTATACGTGAATGGTGACTGTGATCTATAGCACCTAGAGCCGTATATGATCAAAGGCTACGATTGACGACATCTAGCTCAATATATGAGTTAGAGTAGAGTCAATCAACACACAATGATGAATGTCGACTATGCCAAGTCACGTTTTGTGCTCTATATGACCGTAATATACACTCTGTGTGAAAATCAAACTTAAAATATACCCCGTTCTGTATATGGGCAGGAAGTTGGGGTTGATGATTCCCTTGCACTGTACATGGTAGAGTTGTTCAACAACATCCTACTCTGAATATGTTTTGAGCAATGTTTTTACTTCTTTGACGAGCAGTCGATCTTCAGTATCCTCGTGTGTACCAATAAAGTTAGCGTTTAGTAGTCTTTGAGCGGAGTTTCGGATCAACTGAACTCTGAACTAAACAATGAAGCCGAGACCCCGCAACTCTCAGTTTCGTAGCCAACTGTTTCACAACAAGTGAAAAATTATACAAAGAAGAGATAATTATGTATAAAAAGGATACCCTATGTCTGTATTGCATGCATTATCGAGACAAGGTGAAAAGGTGGGAAGACAGGGTCATCGAAGACATCTGGTTTTGTACTAAACTAATGAGAAAGCAGGCACTTGAGTTAGTAAAAGATCAAGAGTTCATTGCATATGTTATTTACATCCATTGATCAGATGGGAAGCTACACAACACATCCTCATCCATTGAGACTGTTGATGAAGCAAGGAGAATACAATAATGAGATACCCTGACTTCTATGCTCAGTTCAGGTGATTTAACTTAAGTGACCAGCAAAGAAAAGCTAGTGTAAAATCGCGATAAAACTATTTTCTCGTCAACAGGGTAATGTCAGTTGGACAAAAAGTGAGTACTCGGTACTATTAAGAGGTAAATTATAGTTGAGCATACAGTGTATTATCGGAATCAGAACGACAAGACAACCTACACAACTACATCTCCAAAGACGGTCAAGCCAAACAGAGAAGTCATATAAGATCAACAGTTCTTGTCACCCATATGAGTTTAGTTCAATCATTTGCCGTCAGTGGGTCAATCTTGACCAATCTCAATCAGATTGCTCTCAGAGATGTTTTCCAGTATCGATACGTTAGTGCAGTCGGATTCAAACTATAACATCTGTCAATCTTCGTCGTCCTCACTCAGTTTGCAGGAGGAATCATTGATGACCTAAGGATCTATGTGAAGAGAGTCAAGGAAACTCGTGAGCACTTTGATTCAGTCTGGATCTCAGCAGCCAAACATCTTGAAGAGAGAGAGAGAGAGCTTGACGAGAGTGGCACAAAGTTGACCCGTAGCTTTGGACCCAAGCTCTATACAAATTACATCAGGCCTCCAATTCCTTTCCTCCTAACATATGGCTCTTACTGGGTGACTTGGTTGATTTGGCCAAGAGGTATATTTCCCCCGCAAAAATTGATTATGAGCCAGTGACTGAACCTTAAGAGTTCCGCCATCTCAGACAAGGGATCTTCTCAAAGCCATATTTTTCTACTTTGTGGGAGGAATTATGTGCTATGCTTGACTTTCAAATCTTCGGCCTTGGATGGACCTATTCGAAACTTGCAAGTTTTAGGTGGCTCTACATCTCTAGACCACAATCTCACAGTCAAATGAGAGATTGAGGACTAGACTTGAGAGGGATGAGTGAGGACTTTTAATGAGTGTTGGCCATGTCTTTTCATCTGTACTCCTTGAGATTATTATGAGTTCTCACCTTCCCTCATTCATCTTGTTTTTGCCTTGAGTCAAGTCAGCCCTGATTCACTTGCATTGACATTGCCTGAGATTATGTTCTCTGCTGATCTTGTCACAATTCTCAAATTCCTAAATTGACAAACTTTATATGAGCATGGCATACTTAAAATTATCGATTTATTATTTGCATGATCATTGTTGTTCCGGATCATAATCAAACATTCCTAAGACGGGGGACCGGTGTAAACCGCAATTGAAGAGTCTCGCTCGAAGCTGGACGCACACAACAGGAAGGGATTTGCCTTATTTCATTTATTTATTTAGTGTAAAATTCAAAGCAAAATTTTGCGTGACAACCTGTTGGCTTTCTGGTCGCCGAAAGTGGCGTGACTAGAAAAAGTTGTGACAGCACACTACTCTCGAAATGTGAAAACGAGATGGATCTTCCCTCATTCTCGCGGAAGATTCATTCTCATTTGCACATTTCTCCTTGTGTGTGTGTGTGTGTGTGTGTGTGTGTGTGTGTGTGTGTGTGTGTGAGAGAGAGAGAGAGAGAGAGAGAGAGAGAGAGAGAGAGAGAGAGAGATTACCGACCAATATCACTGTTGTTGTTGCCTTATAAGATTTTAGCCGAAGCACTGGCATTCAGATTTTAGCCGAAGCACTAACATTTATACTTTGGAAACTGACCAATAAGTGCTTCCATATTGGTCAGCCAGGTTTCATCTCAATGATGCACTTAACGAGGCTTTTATACAGGCAATTTGAAACTTTCTTGCAGACTGATTGCGTAGGAGGACAAGGTATGTGGCTTGAGTGTGTCATGCCTTACGAGAAGTTACGACAATGTTGTTACGCTTCGAGATTAAACCTCTGGTACATTGTTAAGTTTGAGTTATATCTCTCTATATCTGTTTGGAGCTTTACTGCTCACAAAATAAATTATATTGTAGCAAGACTCTGCAAGAGCCTATTACGCTCTACCAGTCGTTCCACTCCATCTCGCTCAGACTGAGTGTCGAGCACCTCCTCAACTTATTACCTTAATGCTTGAATTTGCCTTTGAATCCGCTCAGTGGTTGCCGAATTCAAAAAAATGTTTTGGCGCTCCTAGCGCGGCCCTCTTTTCCCCCCCCCGCTGGCAGGAGTGGATCAGTGCAGGTATTTCCTGCGCGCCAACTAGCTTAGCAAAAAATTCAAGCACTTCAGCGAAACATTCTGATTTCTGGCTGCCTGGATATCCACCACGTCGGTCCAGTGGCTTAGTCCAAACATGCCTGCTTCATCATTTTGTCGTTCTCTTGGAGATGCATGTGCTATGATGTCAGCAATGTGCGAAGCAATCTTCAGCGCTAGCAAAGTAAGACTGAAGCTCTCTCTCAAACCGCGATGGTTTTCCCGCCAGCTCTCCTTCTGTATCGTACGTTGTATAAGTCTGCCAGGTGCGTACTGATTTCAGCCCATATTTCCCCATGCACCCTCCTGACTAATTTTTTTGTTGCTTCCACGAATAGATTACTTGGAAAGTCCAATGCTTTCAATTCTCTAAGCAGCAGAAGCAGGCTCATTATCAAAGTTGCCGGTCGAGCCTGGCTCTGATGTATTAGCGTTTATTATGTGTATAGTTCTTGAATCAAATCGTCTTGTTGTGAAAATCTTGCTTTGTTCACGGCTCCAGATACACTCCAAGGTTTTGGATTCATGTGTGCAGAGGATCTTGCTTGGTTCGTTTGTCACAATCACGGTTGTTACCGGGAAATCCGCGATGTTATTCCCTTCCTCAGCCCTCTGCAGGCCGAGTTTCTCATGATAACAACTCAGAATTTTACCCAAATCTTTTATTTGTATTTTTCTCTTCACCTTTCTTGTACCAGGTGATCAGTAGCAGGTCGTCAATGAACCGTTTCCAGCAGATGAGTTTTTTCTCGACCATAATGACTTCAGGAATCTGTTTTGTGCACACATACAGACCAAACATGCCAGTGCGGGGCTGGCGTGTCCCCCATGGAGATGCTTGTGTCTTGCTTCAAGATTTCCTCCATGGGTTTGAAAAACACATTGTCCAGGAGAAACTTACCAATCTCTCAAAATCTGATAGTCTAACGGACTTCCACCCTCCTTCTCCAGATGACTTGTTGAAGTTTGCTCCTCTCCCTCTTATTTTTACACACCCTGTAGATGCCTCTATCCTGAAATCCATTCATAATCCATGTTATTGTGCACCTGATTTCATCATGCGGAAGCATTGTAGACATTTCGTTAATATCAACGTACAAATAAGAATCCCGACATCTTTATCAAGACACCCAGATTTCTTATTGATGAACTCAAGTTTCGGTTTCAAGTCTCTTGTTGCCCTCATGTTGAAGTGTTTGTTCCTTGTTCTTGGAATCATCAGATTTTGTGCTTGGGTGAATATTTTCGTGGCTGATGATCTCATTAGGCTTTGATATGAAGGACAGATGAGTATTTTCTTGTTTCGATCTTTATTTGTGCTTATGATGATGGAGTGTTGAATCCGTGCGTCTTGATTCCAATTTTACAATTCCATGAAACTTTCTTCTCTTGAACTCTTGCTTCGTGTCTTTCAAAATTTCAATCTCACTTCTTTTAATTATTTGATAGTTGGTGTTTTGATTGACAGTCACATCATTTCCTGACTGTAGTGCCAAGGGCATTCGACAAGCGTAGCCCCTGGGTTTCTGTCGAGTGGTGAGAGAACACGCCCTTTGAGAGCAGCTCTTACTCCCTGAACATATTCCACCAACACCTTTCCCTCGTTCTTTGAACCTTCACCTGTTCGAATCTTCAAGGGGTTAATCTTCACACAATCATTCTGTTGGATTACACCAACATTCTCCAGAGGTTGCACGACACTATTATATGCATTTTCTCTGTCCTTCAAGTTGAAAATTTTTCCTGCCAGTGGGAAAGGGACATTTCGAGAGTATTGCAAGAAAGGATTTATATCCAGTATTATATTCAATCGCACCCGAACATGCCCGTCTCCATGAGGCAAATCGAAGTCGCCACAAGCAGAGCTGCCTTCCAATTTGACCATGTGCTTGTAATTATGCAAAGACTGACGACTGATCTGGACTTCGTCCAGACCACCCTCAGTCCTTTCTACATCAGGTGACTGAGTGGAGTTGGTTTAATCTTTTCATAAATCCATTCACACATTTGTGCGAATTTCTTTCTTCTGAATATCCTCATCAAAATGAATTTTTGCAGCCTATTGCAGACGAGGACTAGTACCCACTAGTTTTCTTAATTCTTTGGATAGTATTCTCCTTAGGGCCTGTCTTCCATGTTTGTTCTTTACCATGGTAACTGCAGACCCGGACACGAGACACTTCCGGACTGTATTCCGGACGTATGTCTGGACTGGTCCGCACAGTCCGGTGATCCGGACACCACCTGTTACATACTTCAATGAGTATGGGCAGAACCAAAGATCAACCAATATAGGTTGAGCATTTATGCAGCGGAAGTCTGATAACGAACTGACTCACATAGACTGACTCACACCAACTGACTTACATGGCATCACTCCACACACATACAATCATGAGATGGTGGGGTCTGGGTCATTCATAGACGATACCCAGATCCCGTACACACATACGCAGATGAAAGGTGGGAGGAGAGACGAAGGAGGTGGGAGGTAGATCACACCGATAGGTCACAAAGATAGAGTCTGATAGGTCTCCGAAATGGTAGTCCAGAATGTCATATATCAAGATCAAAATGTCGAGGACCAAAGGTCACCAATGTCGGAGATAACAGAGTCCAGATGTAACCAGTGTCCAACTGTGATGCAGCCGAGTATCAACCTCAACAATCTCCAAGTCTCCAATCAGGTAAGTACCACAGTCTCGTATCACCGAAACCCAACTCTGACCTCTGTCCAACTGGATAGTCTCCAATCTGAAGAAGAAGAAGAAGAAGAAGAAGAAGAAGAAGAAG
>BFEA01000044.1:4168270-4178590 GCA_003427395.1 Chara braunii
TCTCTCTGGGTACTATTTCCTTAACCTTTTTCTTTGTTTTTCTTTTTTTTTGAAAAAAACGGAACCTTATGGTTCCGGCTCCTCATCCATTGCTGGGGAGAATCAGTCCGGTTCCTATTCCACCGACAAGTCGGTAAGGATTACAATGAATACTCACGCTCCTCCCCCTTGTGGTGTGGAGGCCCGAAAGGATGACATTGATTACTTCCCGAAGGAAGGATGTACCACCCTTCACCCCTGCCTAAGTTAGCCTGTTCTACTGGGAATCTGGTCTTATCCTATATTTGGTGCTAAAACCCTAAACCCTAGCTTAATGCTTCTTTGTCTGTAGCCGGTCTCTGGCGGTCATTTCCATATGATAGCCTGATGTGGTTGCTGGGGCTGGTCTGAATTCTAGGTATCGCTTGAAGAGGGGTCTGTTTGGATTTCGGTGAAGGTATTCTTGGTAGGGCAGGTGTTGAGGTTTAAGGGGTGGCTGGTTTAGGGGGTTTTGGATAGGCTTGGTGTACTGGGTAATGTAAGGAGGATGTGTCGGGGGGGAGGAGGGGGGGGAGGAGAGGTAGGTGGAGATAGTGGGGGTATGGAGACTTTCGCTTGGGGGAGGGGGAGGGGGGATGGAAGGATTGGGATTGTTGGGGGAGAGGTGTCTTTACTGGTTCAGTAGTGGATTAGTGGTCGCTGGCTGGTTTGGGGGTGATTGTGTGTGGGATAGGGGAGCTGTTGAGGCTCTTTGTGTATGTGTTATGATTAGCCAATTTCTTAGAGTTAGTTTGTCATTGTTGATTGTGCCTAGTAGCCCGTTACCTAGTTTGGAGGTTGATAACTTTTTTATTATTTCATTTTTCTGTCGGGGTCAATGGGGAGCTTTGTAAGTTGTTTTTTTCCAGAGGGCATGGATTTCGGTGTCTATTAGTTGTTTGATAATGATGAGTGGGTTCTCTGGGGTGGTGAGTCGGTCATCGAAGGTGCTTTCAGCCTGTCGCATCTGTTTTTCCAAATGGCCCATAGGGTGCTTTTCTTGATTTGGGAGGAGAGGAAGGCTTTGAAGCCTTTGAGCGGGGGTGATTGTTTGAGGTCGAGGAATAGTGTGGCAGGGTTGATTAGAAGGCGAGAGTCTGAGATTTTATACCATGATGATTCTAGAGCTTGCCAGAGAGATCTGGCCTTTGGGCAATCCATGAAATACTTGTTCAGGGATTCAGCGGTATCGAGGCTGCATACCTTGCACCAGGAGTCCTGGTCCATTCTGTTTTCGCGATTGCGTCTGTTGGCCAACCATTGGTTTATTGGGACTGCTCTGAAGGCTATTAGCCATCTCAAGGTGGCAAACTTAACCGGTCTTGTGGAGAAGATTGTAGCCCAAGGAAGTTTGAAGTGGGTGTTGGGTAGTTGTGGTTCCTCCTTTGTCCATCTATTGTGTACTGTGTTGGATATTGATATGGGTTTGGTGAAGAATCAATAACCTAGTTTAGGTGTGTAATCAGTTAACATACTTAGGTTTGAGACGAGGGTGGACCGGACGAGGAGTTCCATGTCCATTATGTTGGATCAATCTCCAGGTTACAAATGCTAATTTGGGGTTGTAGACTCTTTTTCTCTCTCCTTCTATGATTTTGATTCTTCTCAGGTTGTTGTTTTTGAATGCTCCTTTTGCTGTGCTTTTTATATTGATGTAACTTACCGGGTTTCCTGGCTCCTCTAAGGTGTACATGTCGCAGCATATCCAACTATTGTTGTGGGGTTCGTAGTTCTTGAAAGGACTTCCTGAATTGGTGGGAAGTCCGTGGTGGTATCCCAGTCACCGTAATGCAATTTTTGGTCTGATTTTAGTAGGACTCACTAGTGTAAAGGAATGCAGTGTATGATGTGGTTTAAGTTAGGTGATGTACTCCTTTTAGTTTATCTCGTGGGTCTCTTTCTATTTTAAAGGTTTTGTTTGGATCATCTTAGATGTGCTTGATTTGCCATATTCCCTTTTCTAGCCAGTGCCCCCATTCGGGTTCTGACTTTGAGAGTGGGAGGCTTTCCCCTTTATTGTTCTTGATCAGTGGGGTTGCCAAAGAGGGGTTGTCGAAAAACTTCGTTTTTTTTCTTTGGACCTGTTCTGCTCTCTGGGAAGATGATTCTCCAGGTGCGTAGAATTTGCTCCAAAGGGGTTTAGTCTGGGGGGTGTCGTTGGTGCTTCGCTGGAGTGTTTGGTCGGATTGTCTCTGTTTCCCTTTTGGAAGTGGCAAGAATTTGTTGAAAATCCAGAAGAAGCCTTGGTTGGAGAAGCAAATGGTGCAAGTTCTCTTATGTGATATAGGGTTAGTCGGGTCCAGTGAAGATTGTCCTGGAGGGCTAATCTTATGACCCATTTGATTTGTAGAGCCTGAATTTGACAGGTTGGATCTATTAGACCTAAGCCCCCTTTGCTTTTTGGGCTGGTGACTATCTGCTAGGCCACCTTGTGGATAAAGTGTTGCTTATCGGAATTACCTGTCCATAGGAATGCTGCTTCTTTTTTCCTCGACTAGCTTTGAAAGTCAGGCGTTGGGAACCAGATGGAGGTAGAATACCACATCATTGCTAAGATCAAATTGTCGAGTGCTAGTACCTTGCCTAGTAGGGAAGTATGTGTGGCTTTCCAGGTGTGCATTCTATTTACCATTGAAGACAAGAGTGTCGCTCCCGATATTTGGTGACATCCTTTGAGATTGAGGTTGATGCCGAGGAAACACCTTGGGGAATTTGGATTTGTCCATTGTAATCGTGTCGAGATTACCTCTATGGGAGGGGGTGTTTTCGCCCAGTTAACTTTAATTTATGAGGTCAGTTAGAATGCTTGCATTGCTCTTGTCAGGGCCTGGAAGGAGGAGTTTGAAGCTTTGATAAGTACAGTAAGATTGTCGACGAATAGGAGAGTAGTAGGGATGTGGAGGGGTTGACCACATTCGTCCATGATGTTCTCTATCCTCTCAATGGATATGTCCTTTCTCAGGAAGGCAGCGATGGCCTCCATGACGAAAACGAAGATCGGTGCTGCTAGTGGGTCCCCTTGTCTAACCGACCTTGTCATTGGGTAGGGTTCGAAAGGAAGCCGTTGACTTGAACTATCCCTTGTGCATCGTTGTAGAGTATTCTCACCCGTTTTCGGAAGACCAGGCCTACTCCCATTTTTTTCATACCTGCCTGAAGAAAATCCCAGTTAACTTGGTCATAAGCTTTTTCGAAGTCGAAGAAGAGGATGGCTACTGCGATCCGTTTTTGTTACTTATCTGTGTGGATTTGCAAAGAGACATTACGTCGTCCAAAATGAGTCTTCCTGGAATCAACCCTGTCTGATCTAATGTGAAAGCATCCTCCTGTGATCCTGTTTCTTCTGGTGGCTATGAGTTTAGCTAGGATCTTGTAAGCTACATTTAGAAGTGAGATGGGTCTATAGTTTTTCATGTCCTCTCTGTTTCCCTTTTTGTATAGGAGTGCACCACCGCTGTACTCAGGTTTGGGCCTAGTGATTCCTCCTCCCACGCTCTAGTGAGGAACCTAAGGAGGATTGGGCCTAAGGTATGCCAACCTGCCATCTAAAATTCCTTAGAGAGGTTGTCTCTACCTAGGGCTTTATTGGGTTTGAGGTCGTTAAGGGCTTTGTGTAGTTCTTCTAATGTTATGGTTTTTTTACGGTTTTGGCCGTTTCTATTGAGAGGGATTGGTCTAGGTGGGTTAAGATTTTTTTCTCTTGCTCTGTTTGTTGTGTTGTTACCGCCTATAGGGGTTTTGGAGATGTAAAACTTTTTGTATAAGGTCGTTGTTATGCTATCGAGCGTTGTAGTTTCGATGGTTGGGTTACCGTTCTCGTCTTGTAGGCATTCTATTTTGAAGTTTCTGGAGTTGGCTTTGATCTTTTGGAAGAAGAATTTGGACATTTTTCCGTTCAGTTCCCAGTCTTTTACCTTGACCCGTAATTGGAGGCCTTTAAGCTTTAGTTTAGTTTATTCAACTAATTCTTTGTTAATTTAGTCAGTAATTCTACGTAAAATTATGAGTTCGGATGTGTCTGCAGGTTCAATTCTGCTATTTCTATTGCATTTCTTAGTGTCCTCTCTTTCTTTTCTCTGTGAGGCTAGTCTTCGGGATGTTTGTGTTGTTTTTGTGCTAATGTTCTTGATTATGTCGGGGAATTTAATGTGTATGTCCTCCTCAGGTTGTAGTTGTGCTTGTGAGGCTAGTAGTGTTTGCAGCTCGGATTGGAAGGCTCAACTAGTGAGGAGGGCATTGTTAAAGCGGTAGAAGCTCTTACTTATGTAACGCTCCTTGGTGAGTCTGATAGCAGGGGATACGGCTTTGTGGTCTAGTCCCTTATGATCTGGGTTGTTATGAATAGTATAGTCTTGTATGGCTCCTGATAGTGAGTCTGATGCGAGGAAGAAGTCGATTCTGGAGAAGGATGTTCGACCGGTGAGGTTTTTCTGATGCAGGAGTATCTCTTGTTTTCTGGATGTAGGAGGCGGTATGGGTCTAATAGGTTTTTCCTGGTCATAAAGTTGTTTAGGTTTGTGCTGTTAGATTGAGTTGTGGGATCTTGAGAGTGAGATATTTGTCTAGATTGGGGTTCTGAACTGAGTTCCAATCTCCCATGATGATGGTGGGCGTGAGTGTGGGTATGAGTCGTTCAATCGTGAGTAGGAAGGGGGTTTTGTCTTGTGGTGTGTTCGGGTCGTAAATGCCTATGATGGACATCTCTTCTTCTTTGAATTTAATATCTAATTTGATCCACCGACCTGAGGTATTGTCTTGGTTGACATTCTATATTTTTATTGCTTCGCTGGCTGACCATTTTTTATGGCGGAGGATGACAATTCTTGCTGATCCGTTATCTGTTGCTTTGGCCCAGAAGGCCGTTTTGACGCAGGTTAGTTTCCTGATGAGGGCTAATTGTAGTTTGTTGTGTTTGCTACTATTGGATATGTGTGTTTCTTGGAGGCATGTTATGTCTAGGGGGTTCGATCCAAGCCAACCTATGGTTTCAGTGAGATTCCTCCATTTGATTCGGTTGTCTAAATGGAGGCCAAACTGTTGATGTTCCATGACACGCAGGTTGTTTCGGGCCGTTTTCTTATTTTCTTGAGGATATATGCTTCGGTGGTGGGTCTGACTCTTTTTGCGCTATTGTTTGTCCCACTATCAGGTTGGTCGTCTGAATGTTCTTCCATTAATGTTTGGAACGGTTAGACTTGATGTGGGACTGATGCTTGACTCAGGTAAAGGGTTGGGAGGTCTTCTTCCCTATCTCCTCCTCTTTCTTCTTCACTTCCTTCATCTCCTTGTCCTTCTTCGGCCTCTCCAGAGTTTCTTCCTCATCGTTGCCCAACCATTCTCCTCTTAAGAGGGTCGTTGTGCTGAAGGCGATTCTGTCGACTTCGTCCTTGTGGCCCAACAATGAGTAGGGAATCTCGCAGATCATCTCCCAAGATTTCCAGGTCAGACCCTCCCTCAGTTGAGCATGCTGGTCATGTACGACCACAACCGGTCTCAGGTCACTGTAGTGCCTTTCCCTGCTATCCTCCTCCCAGAACACGTCCAGGTTGTCCTTCTTTCTTGGTCAGAGGGCGATCATCTGAGATGTTTGCCCTCGTGAAGTTGGGACATTTGTGTGAGTCATTTGCTATGATGATGCTGAGAGAGGGGCGGATTGCAATTTGTCATTCCTTTTTGTCTGAGTTGTAGTGGACGGGCAAGAATGGGATCGTGGGGGAGAGGGTGTGTGCATCAAGTGTAGCTGCCACTATCAGATCCGGGGGGGGGGGGGTCATCGATTTTGTTGAGAGAATGTGACTATGCTCCTAGTTCCAAGTTCTGGTCCTGCAGATAACTTGTTTGTCTCTCAAAAATGGCGATTTGTCTTCTTTTTTTTCCTTCTTGAGGTTCTTTTTGCTTGAGCAGATTGTTTGCGAGGGAGATCATTTTCATTTCATTTGTTTCTTGCTCCTTGTTGCTGAACTTTGGAGGCTCATCCTCACTTAGGGCCAAGTTGATCGTGTCGTCGCACACGTATGAGTTGGGCCACTTATTTGGTTGCTCACTTGATTGTGGAACTGTGTGAGGTTCCTCCAGTGGGATCAATGTCCATCGAATCATTGTGTTGATCAGTGTATTGCAGGGCCAAGAATGCAGAGAAGGTGTTCTTTGTTGGCAGTGCATCGTAGCGATTGGGGGTAGTTGGGAATCCACCTGTGACAGTTGCGTTTTACACTTTCTTCAGGATGCTGATGTGTCTGGCATGTGCCAGCCTGATTTCCAAGTCCGATTCTATGCGTGCCTTCAGCGAATCAATGTATTCATCCAGACATTTTGGGGTGCTGCCTGAGTCCTCTTCGGGCATAGTGATATGGATTGTAATTGTTGGTTCCGCAGGTGGTGCTATGTCTAGGTGCATTTCGCTCTCCTGATCTTAATTGAAGTGTTGCTATCTCTGCTTTTCTTGGTGTTTAGAGATTTTTCTGTTTCCTCGGGGTCGTCTTCTTCGTTCATGTTCTTTCTTTTCGCTGGACCCGTCTGTGTTCTTTGGTTCCAACTCACTTCTGGTTTGTAGGATTTCTAGGTAGGATTTTTTGCCTCTTGTCCTACGTTATGTAGATCGCCCAGAGCGACATTTTCGTATCTGTGTGGATCAGTCATTCCTTTTGCCTTCTCCTTTTTGCCACCTGCTTCTATGTGGAGGGAAGACATCTGGTTTGCATGCTCGTTCTGGGTCTGCTAGTGTCCATATTCACGCTGGTTTGTCTTTGAGGTCATCGAAAAGCCAGCCCACGTAGGTTAGGTCGTTGACAATCCAGATGCCTTTCATCGCATCTGCTTCAACCAACATTGAGGGGTGCAGCCTTCTGCCTTCCCCTTTTCACGTGTTCGGGGGACATAGAGGGTCGTTCCCCATGTGCCCCTTGATCTTGCGTCTGAAGCACATGGGGTTCACCTTCGTGGAGATGTGAATTGTTGTGACCTTCTGATCTGCTCTGAAAACCATTTGTCAAGCAGTTCAAGGGGTTGTTTCCATTGAGTTCAATGCATACTATTCTGGAGTTGGTGTTGGGGGCAAAGAAACCTGGAGTTGAAGAGACCCGTTCGACCAGAGGGTACTGGGGGTAAGTTTCTTTCAACTTGTCCTCTACCAGTTGGTGTACTTCGTCAGTCGAGTTGTCAAATTGGATCCAGAAGTGCTTGTACATCAATGTCTACCTGTGCCTCGAGGTGCCTTGTGTTGCTGCCCTGTTGGGTCTCCGTTTGGAGATGGAGACCACTGATCCTTCACAGTAGAGGGCTTGTACTAAGAGAAGGTAGGCTGCGTACTCTGGTTTAACAGATAATACCGTGACAACGTTTTTCCCTCTCTGTTGGAAGGCAATCTTGGGAACCGAGTCCCTCAAATTCTTCATGTTCTGGAGAGCATCGATGACTCTTTTCCTTTTCTCTGTGGGCGGCAATTGTTTCAGTTTTGTTGGGAAGGAACAGACGACTGCGCGCTTTTCGTAGAATTCATCTAGCACGGGCAGGTGTTCCTTTGGGTATACACAGACTTCGACTTCCGCTTTTTCGTCCTTGCTGATTTTTACTACTTCTTTGGTTATCACTTGTTTGACGTGTGTTTCTTTTATTATGAGGTTAAGTACCTTTTGGTTTGGGTCCTGGTCATTTGTGCTGCATGCCCTTTTGGATTCTGAAGTTGCGCCTGACACTGAGCCGGGGGCAGAGACAGTGCTTGAGGCAGAGCCTGGGATGGCGCCTGTGGTTGAGGCTGATGCCGATGATGTGGGGTGAGCTGCCGACATGGTGATGGGAGCGTTGGGTCTCGGTGGCTGGAAGAGGGAGTGGAATCATAATGAATAGAGTGGTATCGCCACCTCACTTGTGGAGCGTAAGACCAGATACAGTGTAGCATATGTTTGAGAAAATTTGGCAGGGTTTCGCCTCACCACTTGGGGATCGTAAGATAGCGTACTCAATATCGGGTGAAACAGTGAAAATGTCAGGGCTTCGCCTCCCCACCTTGGGAATCGTGAGCTCAGTACCGGCATGATGGATGCAGCAAAAAAGGAGACGGGGCTTCGCCTCCCCACCTGGGGAGCATGACATCAGATTTCTAGTGGAGAAAAAAATGAAGCATGTTAGAGCTTTGCCTGCCCTCCTGGGAAACGTGAGACCAGCTCTCGAATGATAGCTGCAGTGAGAGATTTTGACGGGGTTTCGCCTCCCCACCTGGGGAGCATCAGATCGACTTCGGAATGTCGAGTGTAGCTGAACAAAAGGATAGAGCTCCGCCTCCCCACCTGGGGAGCGTGAGATCGGATACAGAGTGGCAAATGCAGCAGAAAAAGGACAGGGCTTCACCTCCCCCACCTGGGAAGCGTGGGAACAGATATGGAGTAGCGAATGAAGCTGAGAGACTGATGGAGCTTCGCCTCCCCTCTTGGGGAGCGTGGTATCAGCTCTAAAGTGATGAATGCAACACAAAATTTTGGCAGAGCTTTGCCTCCCCACTTCGGGAGCATGAGATCAGATCCAATGTGGCGAACACAGTAGGAAAAAAAGACTGGGCTTTGTGTCTCCTTTTCTGTAACTTGAGATCAAGTTAAGAGTAGTAGATAAAAGCTGAAAATTTTGACAGAACTTCACCTCCCCACCTGGGGAACGTGAGATTGCTTCGAGAGTGGTAAATGTAGCCACAAAACTTTCGACAGAGTTTCACTTCCCTACTTGGGGAGCGTGAGAGTAGAACGAGAGTAGTGCAAAGAAACAGCTGAGAGTTTTTAACTGAGCTTCACCTCCCCTCTTGGGGATCGTAAAATCTGTTCCAGATTTGGTGAAAGAGGAAAAAGCCATGCAATGGGGAGTGTGAAAGTAGATCGAGGGTGATGTATAAAAATGAGAATTTAACCGTGCTCCACCTCCCCTGATGAGATCTGGTCCAGATTGACAAGTGGATCGAGAAAATTGACAAAAGCAAAGCTACGGGAATTTTTGAGGAATCGTAAGGCCAAAAGTACCTACGGAGGTTTCCTACCCCACTTCCACTTGGGGTCTGGATAACCTAATAGAGAGAGATGAGTCCGTGGATATGAGGATTTTATTCAAAGTTAAGAAGGTTGGGTAGAAATATATTGTGGTATTGAATGGACTCTTTTATGGTGATTGTGTTGATATAAATAATAGTAATATTAATAACAAGTGGACCCGCCGCAGCTACGTTGTGGGGAAGGTCGATGACAAAAACATTTTGCGAAACACCCCAGCCATCACTTGGAACCCATCTTTGCAATGTACCCGTACCAGAAGCTGCCCAAGTTTGCAAAAAGCCTCGGCAATTGCCAACTTTTCATAGGTGCAATTGCAAAAGGCCAAGCAAATTTGCACACCCACCTGACAGGGGCATAACACAAACATGTCAGCCCAAAAGGCCATTCCGCTGTGCGCATATCTTTTAGGGACATTTTGACATATATCTGAACTTATAGGGGTATTTGGAAAATTTACCCCCCCCCCCCACAAAAAGAAGGGGGCTCTCTCTCTCTCTCTCTCTCTCTCTCTCTCTCTCTCTCTCTCTCTCTCTCTCTCTCTCTCTCTCTCTCTCTCTCTCTTTTTCTTTTTTTCTTTTTTGCACACGTCTTCCCCCTTGTGCGACCTCGCAACCTCCTCGTCCTCCCTGGCGGCCCCCTCCTCCCGCTGGCACTCTTCCTCCCACTGGTGCGACCTTTTCCCCCTCCGCACGGCCTCCTGCAACCTCTCGTCCCCATTGCGCAACCCGCTATTTCCCCTCTCACGACTTCCTCCTCCAGTTTGCACGACCCACTCCTCCCCCTCCTCGGACCTCCTCCTCCTCCTTGTGCGACCTCCTCCTCCCCCTTGCGCGACCTCCTCCCCGTCCTTGCACGACATGCTCTTCCCCCTTGCAGATTGTGTTCAGACCTCTTCCTCCCCCTCACATCGGCCAAGGCATCAGCACGCCGTCGGATGATTTATAAATTAGAACTATTTTATTGTGGTCGCCGGAGGACTCGAACTCTCGTCATGCTCTTCCCCCTCGCACATTGTGTTCGGACCTCCTCCTCCTGTTCACATCGGCCAAGGCATCAGCACGCCGTCAGATGCTTTGTAAATGAGAACTATTTTATTGTCGACGCCACTGGTTTTCGAAGTCACGTCTGGAATTCAACAGTTTCATGTGTGCATCAACTGAGCAACCTGGCACTATGCAAAATGAGAAGGAATCTTCCGCAAGAACATAGGAAGATACACCGCGGCGGACAGATTGAAAAGAAATCCCGGTGTGTGTATGGACTAAGGAGC
>BFEA01000044.1:4181446-4193569 GCA_003427395.1 Chara braunii
GAGAGAGAGAGAGAGAGAGAGAGAGAGAGAGAGAGAGAGAGAGAGAGAGAGAGAGAGAGAGAGAGAGAGAGAGAGAGAGAGAGAGACCTGGCCATTGTGGACCATCGCAGCCTTTCCGCCCCTTCCTGCCATGGTTTGCGCCGAATCTCTCTCTCTCTCTCTCTCTCTCTCTCTCTCTCTCTCTCTCTCTCTGTGGGAGGTGCCAGTTCTCATGCAGCGGCCCTCAGTAAACCGATACAGCGACCACTCGGATAACCGACCCTCTCTCTCTCTCTCTCTCTCTCTCTCTCTCTCTCTCTCTCTCTCTCTCTCTCTCTCTCTCTTAGGTGCGAGCTCTCAGTGAATACCCGTCCACATCACTCCCACGTCCCTCTGACCAATGTGACCATGCGCAGCGCCCAACACCCCGTCCACGTCACTCCCACGTCTGACCCGGACCGCTCCTCTCCCTGCACTTTTCCCCCGGCTGGGCCATTTCGCACCGGGCCCCTCGCGTCACCTACCTCGGACTGCGCCTTTCCCATGGACGCGTCGCTTCGGGCTGCCTGGGCATGTCAGCCTGCTTAGCCGCTCCCTTCTTGGGCCCTGGGCCCATTCTTGATTTCCCAGCAAAGCAAAAACCGAAAATCACCTCGACTTTCCCAACAGTGGGAATAGAAGCTCGTGTGGGACGCTCACGCGAGACCCTCTATTTCCTTTCCCCCAGCTGGGCCATTTCGCACTGGGCCCCTCTTGTCGCCCACCTCGGACTGCGCCTTTCCCACGGACGCGTCGCTTCGGGCTGCCTGGGCATGTCGGCCTGCTTGGCCGCTCCCTTCCCGGGCCCTGGGCCCATTCCTGATTTCCCAGCAAAGCAAAGCCGAAAATCACCTCGACTTTCCCAACAGTGGGAATAGAGGCTCACGTGGAACGCTCACGCAAGACCCTCTATTTCCTATAGAGTATTAGAGATACTAATGGTAATATATACTACTACTACTACTACTACTACTAATAATAATAATATTGGTGGGTTGTGGGGTGGTGATTTCGGGGGTTGGTTAATATTGGGGAGGGCGGGTGGGAGTGAAGGAGGGGGGAGTGTTTGGAAGAGGAGGGTTGGACTAGTGATGGAGTGTAATTGAAGGCTTTGGGTGGGAGTAGTGGTGGTGGGTGAGGGGCGTATGGGTAGTCCCGTCTGGCCTAATCAATTTTGTATTCCAGCCTATTTGCTGTCCTTTTGGTGTCCTTTTCTATGGCTCCTCGCTTCGTATTCGCCATCCCTTGTCTTTCGATGTCGAGCAAAGATCTTCCCCCGTTCCTTTTCCGATCTCTCTCCCTAAGGTGATCCAAGCTCTCCTTCTTATCTTTCGGCTAGCAGTCCCTCCTAGACTTCTAGTGTTCCCCCTCGTCTTTTCATTCGTCGGTCCCAGAAGTAGGCTTTTGTATCTTGCGATTCAGCACCCATCCCCGTGTTGATGGTAAAGGTAATGATGAAAGCACGATTGTCGAGATCTTACCTTGTATGAATCAAGCTTTTCCTGAGTTGGTCTGTCACATCTCACATTCCCTTCTCGTGCTCTCTCTCCCCTTTCCTGTTTGATGTTGTTCTCTCTTTCCTTGACCTTTCCTATTCTCCCTCTCCTCCGCTCTACTCTTTGTCCTCCTCACTGTTGGGACTCGTTCTTCTTTCCAGAAAAAGGGATAGAACTGTCGCGCTCGTAGGCGCGGCTCTGCTTGTGTTGGAGTAGCCTTCCCACTCCCGCCCTCTTGTCCGTTCTTTCTCTATCCCTCTTGTCTTGGTCTTGTTGTCCTATTGCCCATAGTGATGAGGTATTCAAGTCCTTGTTCTTTGTGACGCTTCTTCCCGAGCTCGATAGGGGCGTGCTGCTCTTGTTCTATAGCGGTACCCCTACAGCCTGGCAGAGAGGCCGGACCAGTTTCAGGTCGTCGGCCTGAACCTGGTCTGGTACCAGGTTGTTCCCGTACCTGGACCTAGGCCGGTATATCACTTTGGCCTAGGCCGAAGTCGGGAGGTTGGTTCATTCATCCAGTTGTTCGTTCATTCATTTAGGGGCTGGACCTTCACTCAGCTGCTGCTTCTCGTGTGTGCCCATCTCCTCTCTCTCTCTCTCTCTCTCTCTCTCTCTCTCACACACACACACACACACACACACACACACCATCTTCGCACGTGTGTCACATTGGTATCGGAGCAGGTCTCGAACCTCTACTCCCTCCCTCCCTCCCCCTCTTGCTATCCTACCAGTGTGGATAGCCATCTCCAAGTCCATCCCTGCAGCTGCACCTGGTCCGTCAACGTGACCAGAGACAACTGTCAGCCAAGCTGGCACCTTTAGCTGACGTGTTCTCACTGCTTAGACGAAACCGGACCCCTTAGGTTGTCACAGCAGCACCCCCCAATTCCCCATAGGATTGTCTTCCTTCCTCAACTAATCCCCAGATCTCTCTACCAGGCCTCAAGCTCATGCTGAAGCAGGTCACAGGGCTATACCCCAGCACCGGTCTGGCATCGGCAAACCGAGAGCACAAAACACCAACGCTTGGTAAGACATCAGATAGGATTCTACCATCTATGAAATCCTACATTGGGTATGAGAAGAAAACCAAATGTCGGCTTGGAATGTAAGTCGACCAGATAGCATGACATAACCCATTTTTTTATGACGATAATGATGATGATGATGATGTGCTACTCTTGTCCTGGATCTTTAGAGACAGCTGTCTGTCTCCCAGTCACAATCGTGGCATTGTTACTCAGAAAATTGGAAAAGGGGCTCTCCTCCCTCCCCACTTCTTACCAACCTATCCCAAAGCTGCCTCCACCGAAATGATTAACCCATCTCAGCCCCAACTTGGGACAGACTCACAATCCCCTCCCCTATCTCTTCAAGGCGGACAGTTCCTTCGCAAACTATGCCTCTACTCACCCTTTACCCTAATCTGCCCCCGCTGGGATGAGTATCCCCACCCCAACCCCAAACTAGGGCAACCCCTAACTCTGCTCGCACTCCCTCCACAACGACACTTCCCACCTTGTATCGCCCTTGCAGAGTGGAGCTCTCCCTTACTACCACGATCTTCCAATCATCAGAAAAAGCATAGAAGCGCAGAGAGGAGAACTAATGATTATTAATAGAGAAAGTAACGAAGTGGAAGAATTGACAGTGGTTGTGAAACTTAGAAGACCAGATTAGATTATGGCATTTTAATTAGGGTAGAATACCTGACATATAGATACTAGATAAAATGTAGAAAGTCAATAATTCAATAGTAAGATAGTTGGGTATTAAATAATACCCTCCAAGATAATTAATAGCGAAGATCCGGAGCTTGAGAGTTATGAAGAATCAGGAATATTCAGAAATTTAATTAGGAATTTTTTATAGTTATTTAATTAGATTGTTACTTGTGAGAATATTTGTGGTCAATGATGATTGATTAAAGTAGTAAATTTAGTCAAGAAGAAAACTGAAACTGGAGAAAAGGACTAAGCATGATCTTGATGAGAATAACATTTCAGGGATTGCAAAAAAAACAGATCGTGAGAAAAAAAACAGCCTTATGTCAGAATACTGAGATGAGGACTACGTGAGCCTCCCCCCTCCCCTTCTATCTTTATTCTCTCGGCCTCCCTGTACCCCAATCTTTGCCCCCAATTTTCCCCCTCCCTTCCTTCGTACCCTGCCCCTTCTTCCTCAGCACACGCCAGCGCACGACCCTGCAAGCCAACTCGCAGCCTTACAAGGCAGCTCACAGCGCTACAAGCTGACACATTGTACCGCTGGACCAGCACTGCCGCACTACGAATCCGACGAGAAGCACCGCAAACCAGCACAACGAGCCAGTAAGCAGTGTAGCGAGCCAGAACAACGTGCAGGAGAGAGGAACGGAGGGAGAGAAAGAAGGGAAAGGAGGAAAAGTAGAGATGATAAGATGAACAGTACGACGAAGGAGAGTCGAGTTAGAATAGAAAAAGAGACAACCCACCCTAAATCTACCCCTGTTCACGCACCTCATGCCGACGGTGAAGATGATAATAATGATGATGACACTAATAATAATGGCGAAACTTACCTTTGTATAAAATTGATAATGACGATGATTGATGATGCTGATTACTGCTGCTGCTGATGATGATAAAGATACTTACTCACGTGTCACTGAAGATGGTGAAAACAGTGATGATGAAGATATTGCCAGTGATGATGATCCTCAATAGATGAAGCGAGCAGGAAGACGATCAGCCGGCCAGTAACCTCGAGTAGAAGCCCTCGCTCTTGTAATGAACCCTTGAGTAGATCTTGGACTTCACTCGATGACCACCCACTCATTTCCTCCCAACAATCTTCCTCCCACCCCACGGGACACACTCTACTCTTCTTTTTCTTGTGGCCATCCGACCTCCTCCACCACAAATTTGCAAGACAAAGAGTAAAAGTTATCACTCATGAAGCAAAGCTCAACAAAAGCAATACTCCCCTTCATACGGCAATCTAGCCTGCAACATCCCTCGTATGGAGCGCCGAACAGAGAGATGTCACACCAGTGCTTTCAAAAGCCAGGGGGAAACAAGTGTAGAGGAACCAGCCCATTGCCGCCTTCCAGAATATACCTCATTGAGTCTGTAAATTCGTCTTCCCGCCCCACGCCAGCACCTGCTCCAAAACTAGAAACCTCAATCCAACGTTAGTATCGACGTGACACACTCGCTCACGGGCTAGCAGCTGACGCGTGAGACCTTGGTAACTCCCTTTCGGCCACCAGCCATGGCAGCAGGCTGTAGAGGATGCCTGCGCCCATTCCACCAACCTTATATGCTCTTCCTGCCAAGTTCTCACGCACACCCTGCTGGCCTCGCTCGCCCACTCATTGTGCAGATGCGCCTGCCAGCCGCGGCCACATGCGCCCTCGGACGCGCGTATCCACAGCAGCATGAGCAAACGCGACGTGCACGTGCACATCCCCTTTGTCGCCCATGTTTCCATTGCTAGAGTAGCACTAAGGCGCACAAGAATTGACATCTATATTCCCAAGCTTCTGAGTGGGTCGCTGGGATTTGCCCATGTCAGACCTTCTAGTGTATTTCGGGGTGGCTCAAGTCCTTCCTCTGCTAAACACCAGCCTACTGCCTTGCTTCAATTGATGCGCATTTCGAAGGCTGGCTGAAATGCACACATTGCTCTGTGAGTGTTTCGAAAGATGAAGTTGGCGCTCTTATGAGTACGGTTAGGTTGTCGACAAACAAGATTATAGGAGGGATATGGTATTTGTGTGGATTTTGATCTGTCTGCTCAGTGAGTCTGGGTCTTTCCTTAAGAATGAGGCGATGGCTTTCATGATGAAAAGGAAGATTGGGGTTGTCGGAGGATCTCCTTGTCTGACTGATCGGGTCATTTTATATTTTTTGGAGATGTGACCGTTGACCTGTACTACTCTCATCGCATCGTTGTAGAGGACTCTCACCCATTTTCTAAAGTGTGGTGCTACTCCCATTGTTTTCATGCACTTTTGCAAAAAGTCCTAGTTGACTTGCTCATATGCTTTTCCAAAGTTAAAGAAGAGGATTATTGCGTTGATTTGCTTATTTTGGATGTATCTTATCGATTCTGCTAGAGACATGACATTGTCTAGGATGAAACGACATGGGATGAATCTTGTTTGGTCTATATGAAAGCAGTTTTTGGTGATCTTTCTAATCATATTGGCTAGTTGGTTTGCCAAAGTCTTGTAGGCTGCTGTTAGAAGTGTGATAGATTTGTAGTTCCTAATCTCTACTGGGTCGCCTTTCTTGTAGAGTAGTGTGACTATACCGGTGCTAAGTACTGATCCCAGGCTTTCATTGGTCCATGTTGTTCTTATGAATGAACAATATTCATCTCCTAAGAGTGGCCAGTAAGCTTGCCAGAATTCCTTTGAGAGGTCGTCTAAGCGTGATGTTTTCCCTGGTTTCATGGAGTCTAGGGCCTTTTAAATTTCTTCGTTTGTGATTGGTTGGTCTAGCTTTTCTGCCTGAGTGTGTGAAATGATTTTATCTAAGTGCTTGCTAAATTTTTCTCTAGCCTGAAGGACTGCCCTAGGGGTGGGCGACTCTGTCTTGGAGGCGTAAAGCTCTTTGTAGAAGGATTCAGTTATGGAGAGCATCTTTGTTGGGTTGGATGTTGGCCTTCTTCGCTTCTGAGTTGTTTGATGGTTGAGTTCCCTCCACATGTCTTTATTTTTGGGAAGAAGAATTTTATCATTTTCTCACCCTTTTCCCATTCTCTTATTTTGGCTTTAAGTCTCATACCGTTCGCTTCCCACACATTCCAGTTAGCTAGTTCTGATTTGGCTCTAGTTAGTAACTCTTTTGTAGTCTGTGGGCCCGGGGTTGTTACATAAAGTTAGATTTGACGATGTTGACTGTTGTTTCTAGTTCCTTTATTCTCTGATTTCTTTTTGCTGCTAGATTCCCTGAGGCTATGGATGCTGCTCTGCATAGGTTGGACGTTGGGTTGGGAAATCAGCTTCAACTTTTTCAAAATCGATGCATGGTTGTACTATTGCCTCTTTCGTTTTGCGGGTATGGAGTATGGAGTTATTGATCTTGAAGAAGCCTAACCCTTTTTGTAACCTAAGGTTGAATATGAATTCTATGAAGATTGGGTTGTGGTCTAGTCCATTGTGGTAGGGTAGTTTTCCTATACCTACGTTAAGTATAGAGCCTCTGAGGGATTCTGAAACTAGGAAGAAGTCTATGGTTGGTAATGTGTTGGGTTCTATTTCTTTTCCTATATGTGAATCTGTTTATCTCTAGGTGGAGTGTTCTAAGGGGTTCAAGTAGATTCCTTTCCATTATTAACATGTGCATTGCTCGAGCCTCTATTTGGAGCTGATTTTCCCTTTCCCCTTGGGAGGATGACAACCTATCTCTTGCTCGGTCAAGGGTTGTGTTCCAATCTCTTGCTAAGATTATGTGATTTTGAGCGTTGCACATTGTTGTTATGCTCTGGATAAAGGTTTATCTTTGGGAAAAATCGTTCAGGGCATAAACATTTATGAGTTGGAAGGATTCTTCCTTGAAGGTGAAGGTTGATTCTATCCATCGGCCATGTTCTAAGTTCGTTCTATTGTGTCCTAGTTGTATTAGATTGGCTGCTCTTGAGTTGTTGTGCCACACGATGGTTGTATCTGCGGAACCAGCTACTAGGGCAGGGGACCAACATGCTGCTTGTACATATCTCATTCTTAGAAGCATTTTTCTGATTATGGCATTGTGTTCCGGGGAATCAGTGAGACGGGTTTTTTGCAGGCATACAACGTCTGGAGGGTTTTTGGAGAACCATTTTAAATAGTTGGTCATGTTGTCCCATTTGCTGTAGCTAGCCAATTGACAGTCCATGACACCACTGAGAGTTCAGGCTCCTTTGGTTTGATAATAGTGCTTGGGCCTGTTCTCCACCTGGGTGAGTGTGAGTTGTGTCGCCATGGAATGTCTGGGGGGTGTTCCTGCTATGCTTGCGTGTTGTGGTAGTTTGGTTGTCAGGAAACACAAAGTGGTGAGAGTGGTGAATCTTGACCACTTGATCCTTGTCATCCAAGACCGGTCCAAGTGATCCTCCATGCCATCGAAGAGGGTATGGCCTCCGGCTATTGATGCAGCGACTGTTGCTCTTTCAGGACGAATTTTGCCACCCATGAGACCATAGGGGATCGCTTGTATTACCTTCGAGGGACACCATACCAAGTGATCAGCAAGTTGGGCCTCCATTGAGTATCTTACCATGTAGGGTCTCAGATCGCTGAATACTAATTCCTCAGAGTCCTCGATCCACTCTTCTCTCCATTCAACTCTCTCACCCAAGATGTGTGCAATGATCGGGGGCTCCTTGGAAATGTTAGCTTCTAAGACTTTTTCATTGGGGCCTGCTGGGGCAATTAGAGACCAGGATTTGCTGGCTGCAATTTCCCAATCCCATGGTGCTGGTTCCAGCGGTATGGCATGATCACTCTTTTTTTGCAACCGCTCTTGCCTTCCAATCTGGCCGCTGTGAATATTTATGCATTTGGTCCTAGTGTCATGCTTTGCAGGTTGACTGTTTCCCCTGCTGTGGTCCTTGAGGACTGTGATCTGGGCAACTAGTATTTCTTTCTGTCTGTCCAGGTCCTCTCTTGTGCTCAATTGGTTCCCTGTCTCCTCCCCCTCTTCCTTCTGTTTGTCATCCGTGGTCTTTTTGTCCTTCCCTTTTTGCCCCTGTTTTTTTTTGTTGGGATAAATGTGTGTTGCATTATTGTACAACTTTGGCCATTGGATCAGTTTGTGCGAACCTGCTGTGTGCTTCCCTGGGCTATCCAGCGTGTGGTTGTGTCGTTCTGCGAAGAAGTCAGAAAGTTGTTGTTCCTTTTCCAACACCCCAAATTGATTTTGGATAGGGATTTGGCTGTTGATTTCTGATTGTTGGAAGTTGAAGCTTTTCAAGTTGAGTATGTGTCTTTTGTATGCAACGCAGACTTTCAAATTTCACTTCCCTTTCCCTTTCCTGTCTCTTTACATAGTCGGTCAACCGTTCCTGCAAGTCTACGCCTTCTCCCTCGTCGTCGTGTGGGGTTGAGTCCTCTTCCTCTAGCTCCTGAGGTTTTACATCCTCTGCTTGGACATCCATCGAGTCCTTGGGCTTGGGGATGTGGTCCTTTCCTTCTTCACCTTTCCTCCCTTCAGCGTCCATTGGAGTTAGAGTGACATCTATCTCCCCCTTCTTCACTTTGTCTGATTCATCGTGTTCTTCTTCTTTGGAAGCCACGTTCATCTGATTTGTTTTTGAGGATGTGTCTCTCATGCCGTTCATCTTGCTGATTTTACTGGCAGCCTGGCTGTATGCTGGTCGGGTTGGGGATGTAAGATCAGCCTTCCGTTTGAGCGGTTTGCTTGACAATTGGGAGATGTGGTCATCAGTGTTTTTATGTGATTTGGCTTTTTGAGAGTTTTTGCACTCAACACTTTATCTCTTGCTTGTAGGTTCTTAAAAAAAGCTTTTTCAACGGACTCACCTGTTTTGACAAGCTCCTGCCAAGTTTCCCTTCTTTGTTTGTCTGTTGTGGCCACTTGAGGGTCTAGGAGGTTCTTTTTCGGGAAACCTCCGTTTTTGTCGTCGATTTTTCTAGCACCCTTCTTTTGCATTGGCTTCCATGTGGCAGGTAGATGTCTGACTGAGTGGCCGGTTCACTCTCAAGTGTCTAGATCCATTGGGGGTGTCCAATGTGTCATTGAATACCCACCCTCTGTAGGCTAGGTCGTTGACATACCACAATTTGGCCGTTGCTTCACACTCGGCCAGATTGGATTGAACTCGACCTGGTTTGGCTCGCCTGTCCCTGTTGAAAGGGCAGTTCCTGTTTGTTCCCAAATGACCCTTCCCTCTGCATTTGAAGTAGTGAGGGTTTGTTTTCGGAGAAAGAAAAGTGGTCATTTTTTGCACATTTTTCTTCACAAAGACCCACGTGTCTGGGAACTGAGGGGGGACTCTTGAAGTGACCTGCAGGCAAGCAATTTTGGAATCGTTGTTTGGAGCTAGAAATTCACGACCTGTTTCAAACCATTCCAAGACGGGGTTGTTCGGGTAGGACTCCGCAAGTCTTCTTTCTATGAAGTTGTCGAGTTCTTCTGCAATGTTATCAAACTGGACCAATAAGTGTTCTCTCAACATGGCTTACTTGTGTCGTGAAGTTTCAGGCTGTGGGGCTCTTTGGGGTTTCCATTTTGTGTCTGTTACCACCCTTTTCTGCATTTCAGCGTGTTGAGTGAGGTGAGATATCTAGCGTAGGCTCTGTCCGGACTGTCGATCATGACCATGTTTCTTGATCTCTTGTGATATGTGACCACTGACTATGTTCCGGGGATTTCTTCGAGTGAGCGAATTGTATCTCTCACCCATGTTCTTTTGTCATTCGGAGACATGTCTGAGCACGTGTGGGAAGTTGAAGAGGTCTGCGTGGTCTTCAAACACTTTTTTGCAGCTTTCTTCGTCTTCCTCTGGGTATTCCCAAATTTCCACAGTTTGAGTTGCGTCGTTTTCTCCTTTGATTGTTTCCTTGATGATATTTACTTTAGATTTGACTTGGGTACTTGATATTAGGAAATCCATTGCTCTCTGAATCAAAGGTTTGTGCGTTGAGTTGGCTGTGTGCTGCAACTGATCCGAAGTTGGACGCTGCGCGCCCGAGTGCCCTTGGCTTTGATAGTATCCTGTTGATTTCGAAGGTCCTGTGGATGACATTTGGGGACCTGGGCCTGAACCAGCTGATGGTTTGGGTTCATCTTTCCCAAGGGTCGCTACCATCTCGCTGTAGGATGCTGCCATGGTGTTGTGTCTGCGGCTAAGACCGGTGTTGAAAGGCGGTGATTTGTTGTGTTTGGAGATTGAGGTCGTTTCTGGGAGTTGCAGATTCTTGAGTGTATTGTCGGGGGCGGTGTGTCTAAGAGTGCGGGCGATAAACTGTGGTTGTGAATGTTGGTCAGATGAAGAATTTTGTGGGGCTGTGCAATGTGATAGAGTTGGGAGTCACCTATAGGAGTCGTACGTTAATTGTCGCGAGTGGGTTTGGAGAAAAACCGAAATTTGGCAAAATTTTGGTCATCATTGGCCTCCCCACTCGGGGATCGAGGATAAGTAGAGGGTACAAGATCCACGGAAGGAGGGAACCGATGCTTGTGGTTCTTAGGCTGCACATAATTGGACAGGGGCTGGCCTCCCCACCTGGGGATCGTAGGAATGAAATTCGAGTGGTAAGAGGTGCAAAAAGATAGGGCTTTGCCTTCCCACCTGGGGATCAAGAGTTTCAAACCAGAGTGTCCACAGCAATTGGGAAGCCGCCTCCCTAACTGGAGGATGTGCGACAGGGATGACAAAGGTACTCTTTCTTTCTTGCTTGGGGATTGTGAGTTCAACTCCTAGGTGGTTTGCTAAAGAGAAAAGGATAGAGCTTCGCCTCCCCGCCTGGGGAACGTGAAAACAAGACCAGAGTAATAATGGATTTGACAAGGGTTCGCCTCCCTACCCGGGGATCGTAAATGCAAGACACGATTAGTAATGGCGAATTTGACATGGCTTTGCCTCCCCACCTGGGGAGCGTAAATACGTGGCCAGAGAAGCAAAATAATTTGACACAACTTCGCCTCCCCACCTGGGGATCGTGAAATCAAGACCAGTGTGACAAAAGGAGTGAAAGGGAGACAGGGCTTCGCCTCCCCTCCTGGGATCACGAGGATAGAACTAGAGTGTCGATTGCTGGTGAAAAAATGACAGGACTTCACCTCCCCACTTGGGGAGCGTGCGAACAGATCCAGGTTAGAGACAGGAATAGAAGGAATGACAGAGGTTTTTCCATCCGGGGATCGTGCGATCAGAGTGGTTGATTCAGCAAAAAGGACAGAGCTTGTGTCCCCACTTAGGGAGTGTGAGAGCTGAACCAAGGTAATAAACATAAGAAATTTGTCCTAGCTTTGTTTCCTCCTTTGGAGAACGTGGCCTCGAGATGTGAATGGGAAATTGAAACATGCGAAACGAGCGGCAAAGCAATTATATGGGGAGTTAAGAGTTAGGGCGAGTCCAAAGTTCCAGTAGAGAATCTTTGTCGTAGTTGGGGCAATAGTGGTCATGTTAATAGTAATAATACTAATTGTAAAAGAATAATGATTCTAAAAAGTAAAAATGGTCATGAAATTGTGACGAGACAATAAAATCGTTAATAATGCTAATATAAATAATATTATTGTGAAAATAATAATGATAATAATATTCGTAAAAGTAATAATGATAATTAACATTAATGAAACAGTTTTCACCTTTGGCAGTATCCGATGCAGATCCCAGGGGTCGATCCCTTGACCTCAGCTTACCTGTGTACAGTATCTGCACAGTTCCCTGGAGTTGAACCCGTGAAGTAGGTCGCCGTAGGTTGTAGGCTGTAGGGAGATTCGAACTGTAGACCTGTAAGGTAGGAGTCCAAGTAGAGTCCAGAGGCCTAGCTGTAGTCCTTCTAGAAAGTCGGCAAGTGGTCAAGTGGTGAGTCTAAGGTAGGCCCACGTTTTCAGACGAAGACAAGTGGCAAGGTCAACAGGTAGGACCTCAGTGCAACTGCACTGAG
>BFEA01000044.1:4256329-4281270 GCA_003427395.1 Chara braunii
AGAGAGAGAGAGAGAGAGAGAGAGAGAGAGAGAGAGAGAGAGAGAGAGAGAGAGAGAGAGCATTGACAGTGTTGCCCGTCTGAAGACTCTGACGTTCTGAATTGAACTGCAATGTTTGAACTTTTAAGTTGTGTATGAAGTTATGAACTTAAATTACTAAATCCAAAGTTCAAAGTTCAAAGTTAATCATACTTTTTTCAAAAAACAATTCTCTGTTTCTTTAGTCTTGTGCYTGCTTTGCASTGTTTGCAACTCTGCATGTCTGCTAGTTAAATGTGTTTGTTGATTTGCTGCAAGACACGTGCTCTGCTGCCTGAACTACAAAGTGTTGCCGGCACACTTCGACCTCATGGGGGTAACGAAATGCTGGCGAAATTTTTGAAAAATCCAACACTTGGTTTCTCTTCACTCTCCTCCTCCCCTTTATTTATTTGTTATTTATTTATTTTTATTTCTTTATTTCTTTATTTGAAAGTTATAATTTGTGGCATTTTGAACCTTAGTGTGCTTATCTTGGTCTCTCCTTCCTCTTGGCACGTGTTTGACCCCATGGGGGGTAGCGAAGTGCTGCCGAAAATTCCAAAAAAACAAATATTCTTTCTCCACATTTTGCTTACTTATTTCGTTAATTATTTTTATTATTTATTTTTTTTTATCTCGAAATTTCACTGTTTATTTTTTTTTTCTTTCCCTCTCCCCTCCATGGTTGTTATTTTCTTTTCTTGATAAGGTCGCCGCTACCCTACCCTAACCACCCAAACTCCGGTTAGGTATTTCGTAGGGTTTTTCTAGGGTTTAGGGTTCTCCTAATCCCCTCCTCTCCCGCCTCCTCCCGTCGGGCACCCTGGACCCGAACGGCTCCTCTCCCCTCGATCGGATTTGTGCCACCCTCTCACGCGCGGCCCGCTGGTCACGAGGCGAGCCGACTCAGGACTACCCACTCCGTTCCCACGGTCCCCTCCCTCTCACTGGTGGTCCCCTGTCCTCACGCCACAAACCATCTCTTTCCCCACCTCTTTCTCCACCTCCCGCCATGTCTACCCCCATACGTCCATCGCCCTCGGACAGGACTACACCCGGGGAGATTGTCGTGGCGTCCTCCATCTCCTAGGCGCCCACCCACCCGACGGTCTTGGGTCGGACCTTTGTGGACCCCATGGCCCTTTGTGTTGTTCTTGCGTCCCTCCTTGCACCTTTGCAAGCACGGCTCGATGCGCTTGCACCCCTGGAGGGGCAAGTAAATGCACTCGCCCTTGAAGTTCACCGCCTCAAGGGTTTTCCTCATCGCTCTCCCCACCGCTCACACACTCCATCCCCTACCGGCTCACAGTTCGGCTTCCCACGACTCCAGACACAGAGACGTGGTGGTTTGTCCTCCCCAGCGGGTCAGGCCCAACACTCCCCTCCGCAGTGGTGAGGGCCGCTGCCGCTCAGATGATACCATCTGTTGCAGCACACCCATCAGCCCCTGCCGCCTCTGTCGCTTCGGCCACTACCGTCGATGTTGCTGCCTAGATACCGATATCTGGCCAAAAAGTTTCACCTACTCACCCAGTATGGCTTACCAGCTTTCCGCTTCGGTCCCAACACTACGGACCGGAGTCCTCTCTCTTCCCATCCTCTCCTCACTCTCACCTCAAGGTCCCCTACTGTTCGTTACTCCTCCCGCTACGGTACCCTCTCCTCCTCCTCCACCTCCGACCCCATGCACCCACAAAGTGGCGACCTTACAAGCCACCGTTGCACAGCTCCAGGCGGAGATTCTCTCCGTGACACAGCCTCACCCTTCACAGGCGGCTCACCCTTCTTCTTCTTATACCGCCCCTCCCACCTCTGTCTTGCTGGCTTGTTTCCTTCGACCGACTCCTCCCCCTTTACCCTCCTAGCTCGTCATTCGTCACAACTGGTTGTGGCCATTGCCTCCACCTCTGTTGGACCTTCCACCAGCAGCCTCGGCTCACAGCCTGCCACCACTTTCACCCCTGCACCGGCCCCGTCATTTGCCGCCACAGTGCAGGCCCATCAACCTCCCTCCCTCCGCCGTCAGCACAAAGGTCCCACCCTTGTACGTTTGTCGGATATACCCGACTACGGTGGAACACTTCGTGTGTCATATTGGCTGCAAGCTGCCACACGTGCGCTGGCATTGACTAACACTAGTCAGGAGTTATGGTGCTCTATGGTCGCAACCAATTTGCGAGGCAGCCCGTTTTCCGCATGGGCGAACTATTATACCCATCGTACTCGCTTTGGTGAGCCTCCCAGTCTCGCGGATTTCACCGCGTTCCTTCATGACCGCTATGGCACTCTCCACGACGTGACCGACGCCCTAGATCGGGTCACACACACGCAATGGCGCAGGCCCTCCGCACCAGCAGACCTAGAGCGCCACATCCGGGTGTTTCAAGACGTCCGCCTCATTTGCGATGAGGCACTCCTACCGGAGGTCCTTTTGACCAATAGGTTCGTCGCCAGTCTTCCGACTGACTACTGCGTCGAGCTTTGGCGACAGACCTTCGTCTCCTCAGAGCAGGCCTACGAGGCTGCTTGACAATACCAGAAGATGCGGAGTCGCTTCTCCGATGCCCATCTTCTTCGCGATCCACCGTCGCCGTCACCCAGCCACGCGGTGCTACTCGCGATCGATCCTCTTCCGCCGGCCGCTTTTGCCGACCAGCTCGACCTGGAGTGCCATTCTCAAAGCGCTACAATTCTCTCGAGTATGCGAGGATGCCTCAGCTGAGCTCGACCCTACCTTTGGGGATGGCCCCGAGGACATCGAGCTTCGGGACGTCATCCAATACCACTTGGATGATGACACTGTCCCAGTGGCCGAGCGCTTGCAGATGGCCATGTCCGCCATGGGTCATGCATGCAGTCGAGTTACTCAGGCTGGCGCCCGCACGTTCGCCGTCCCTCAGATAGACCTCCCGCATGGTTTCGTCCCTCCTTGCGGAGCTCTATCCCCTAAGGAGCGCGTCGCTCTCGAGGCCCGTCTTGGTCGCCTTCATTGCCGCCAGGATGGACACACCTCCTCACGGTGTCCATACCATGCCGCCCTCGATCGGCACTATGTTGACATTTCTTGTCAGCGCCGATCTCAGTCCCCCTCCGGCCCCACCCGGCCAATTCCATCCAGCTAGCCATGGTGCAGTGTACCTCTGAGGCCTCGCACATAGCCAGCTTCCCGACCACCGAGTCACGGTTTTCCCGTTTGGCTGCCCCACCAGAGGATCCTCAGGACGTGACAGACGAAGTTCCCTCTGCCCCACCGTCTGTAGAGGTACCGTCTGCCCCACCGCAGACCGCTGCATCTAGTTCTTCCCCTCGGAGACTTTCGACACGTCGCGCCATTCGCACAACTCCTTGCAACACTCAACTGACGACTCACGATGATGTTGTGTCATCTCTCCTGGACTTGAGCATTCTTCAGGCTCGTTATGAGCAAATCACAAGACACGTAAACGTCATGCGTCGTCTTCTCACTCTGCTCTCTGACCCTGATCGCATCGTCCCCATCATTCCTATCCACTTGGGGACATCTATGAGGGTGTACTGTGCTTTATGGGACTCCAGCTCGCAGGGAGACTTCGTTCACCCTCACATGGTTGAGGAAGCTTGTCTAGCTACCTCCGGGTATCGCTCTCCTGTCTCTGTTACCCTCAGAGATAACAAGACACAACGCTTCTTCGATTAGATGGTCCCCGACCTCCACTTTTCCCTCACCCTCCAGCCATCGGATAGTACCCATGCGCCTTGGCGCTACCATTCCTCCGCATACTTCGGCGTGCTGGAGACTGGGTACGACTTTATCCTTGCCACTCCCTGGTTTCACCGGTTTGGTGGCACAAAGGCCGAATGGGCGACCGAGACACTCATTCTCAAAACGAAGTGTGGTCAGACCCATCGAGTTCCTTTGCTTGGAACCACGGGCAACAACCCTCCCGACCTACCTCCCCAGGACTCTCGTTCCTCTGGGTCCCACCCAGACATCGCCATCACTTCTCCTCATCAGTTTGCTCATTTCATACGACAGGAGGACGTCACGTTCTACTCAGTGAACGTCATGGATCTTTTCTGTTGTGATTCACTATGCCCCGAGGTTGAGCTCATCTCATTGGAGCCCGATCCCCCTGACCCTTCCTCCATCTTGGTGGCTCCCATCTCTACATCCATTACTTAGCCTGCGGATACCCCCTCGACATTCCAGGCCCCTATGCCGTCCACTGCCGAATCCACACGTACGTCTCGTGCCGACGTAGACATTGAGGAACTCACACGGTTCACGACCGACTTAGAGACCGCCGTTCGCGATCTGATTCGAGAGTACCGCGACATTGTCCCCTCGTATTTCTAATACAGTGGAATCCCTCCGATGCACGATGTTGAGCATTTTATCCAGCCCATGCCGGACTATCGTGTCCACCATCAGGCACCCAACGAACTCTCGATTCCAGAGGTGGCGGAACTCTTTCGACTAGGTTTCATTAAACCCAATAACTCACCTTAGGGTGCACTCGTCCTCTTTGCTCACAAAGCGGACGAAACTCTTCGCCTCTACATTGATTACCGTGGCCTTAATTGTTACACGGTTAAAAACAATTATCCCATGCCTCGCGCAGATGAGCTGTTTGACCGTCTGGCCGGCAACCGCTTCTTCACGAAGATCGATCTTCGTAGCGGTTACCACCAGATCTGCGTTGCCACAGAGGACCAGTCGAAGACCACCTTTTGGTCGCGCTTCGGCCTCTACGAGTTCTCGGTGATGCCATTCGGCCTCACCAGCGCACCTGCCACCTTCCGGACGATGATGAACGATATCTTCAGGGACATCCTTGAAGAATATGTTCTCGTATACCTGAACGATATCCTGGTCTACAGTCGTACCTTAGAAGATCATCTCAGACAGCTCCGCGATGTCCTACAGCGTGTACGCAAACATGGCTTCTATGCCAAACTCAGTAAGTGCCGCTTTGTCCAGCACAAAGTGGACTTCCTAGGACACTACGTGTTTGAGCAGAGTCTCCACATGGACGACGCAAAGATCACTGCTATTGTGGAGTGGCCCGTCCCCACATCCGTCAAGCAACTTCGTAGTTTCCTAGGCCTTACTAGTTACTATAGTAATTTCATTCGGGGATACGCTAGGAATTCCTACGTCCTTACCTCCACCCTCCTCCAGAAGAACCTGTCGTGGTTTTGGACACCCCTCTGCGAGGATGTCTTTCGCGCCCTCAAGAAGGCAGTGACTTGTGCGCTGGTTCTTCGCCTTCCCGATTTTGACCGTCCCTTCATCATCACCACTTATGCGTCAGATTTTGCAGTAGGAGTTGTACTTTCTCAGGTGTTTCCCTCTCCTCTTGATTCACCTTATCCCCATGTTCCTCCTCCCCCACCCCCTCGTGCTGACACTTCTTCTCGACTGACGCCTATCCTCCCACCATGTCCCCCCACTGACAGTTCTCCCGTTACTTACTCCCCAACCATCTCGGAGGATGGGAGTGTCAAGGCTCGTGCTGCGGATCGCCCGATCGCTTTCTACTCCCGTCCGCTACTGTCTGCCGAGATAAACTACACTGCCGATGAATGTGAGGTTCTCACATTAGTTTATGCTACCTGACATTGGCGTCATTATCTGCACGGGGCGCCCTTCACGGTGCGCACGGACAACTCAATTGTTCAGGCTTTCCTCATGAAGCCCAAGCTTTCCCCTCGATAGGCACTGGTGGCGTGATTTATCCGAGTTCAGTTTCACCACTCAGCCCATCAAGGGTGAAACGAACCGCATCGCCAATGCCTTGTCCCGCCGTCCTGATCACAATCAGGAACCCATCCATCTTGCTGCCATCTCCATCACCATTGATGATCAATGGGTGATCGACGCATATCACACTCGGTACCGCCACTGCCCGGATTGTCGCATCATTCCACACGACACTGCGGAGTGGCAAGACCGTTTCTTCATACTCCCTCGGTGCAAACGGTCTCGTGTACTGGCATGGCAGATCTGGTCAGCTAGAACCAAGTATTTGCGTTCCCTCCACTGGACAGCTCCGCGTCTAGGTCGTTGCAGAGTTCCATGACCAGGCAGTTGCCGGTCATATGGGCTTCCACAAGGCATTGGCTCGTGTTTGCCGCCTACACGTCTGGCCGAAGTCCAAGGACTTCGTCAAGACCTACATCCAGGAGTGTCCTACCTGCCAGGAGGTGAAGAGTGCGAACCACCTTCTGTATGGGTTACTTCAACCCCTACCCATACTTGCGGGGCGTTGGCAGTCCGTCTCGATGGCTTTCGTTGATCTCCTTCTTCCACCCACTGAGCACGGTCATATTGTTATCTTGGTTATCGTCGATCGCTTCACAAAGCGTGCACGTTTTGTCCCGTGCCGCTATCACATTAGCACTCGTGAGGTCGCCGATATCGTCTTCGACCAAGTCATGACAGAGCATGGCTTACCTCAGAGCATCATCTCCGACCGTGACTCGCGCTTTACCAGCACATTGTGGCGACGCCTACACGAGGCGTACGGATCCCAGCTCCACTTGTCATCGTCTTACCACCCTCGGATGGATAGTCAGACTAAGGTCACCAATAAAACTCTCAGTAATATCCTCTAAAAGTTTATTAGGGATAACCAACAGTGAGACTTACACTTAACGCACGCGGAGATTGCATACAACCACGCCGTTTCGCCAGCCATGGGGAGGTCGTCATTCTATTGCGACCTCGGCTACCACCCTCGCGTACCCGTCGATTTCCTACAACCATCGCGGTTACGCCTAAACACTCGTTGTCGTGTGCTTGACGACCGGATCACCCACATGGCGGCGATAATGAATCGAGCACACGAGAGTCTAGCCGACTACCAGACTCGCACGGCCGCATGAGCGAACCGATCACGAATGGATCAACCATTCAAAGTCGGTGACGATGTGATCGTCGACGCACGCCACTTGCAGCTCAAAGCGGATATGCGTCGCAAGTTCAGGGGTTGCTTCTTCGGTCCATGCCGCACTCTTCATGCTGTCAGTTTGGATACTGCCGCTAGTTCGGTAAACTTTCATGTGAAGCTACCCGATTACCTTCGAGGGGCTTGCGTACACGATGTTTACCATGGCTCCTTGCTGCGTCCTTACCGCATACCGTCCGAGCGCTTCGCCAGACACCCTTATGAGCGCCCTCCACCTATCATGGTAGATGGTCACGAGGAGTTCGTCATTTCCGACATCATATCTCATCGAGTTACCGACAATACCCCTCCACGCATCGAGTACCTTGTGCGTTGGAGGGGCTATCCTGATGAGGAGGCTACTTGGGAGCCCCTCGAACACTTGGAGCACGCCCGGATGTTGGTGTGTGCGTATGATCGTGATCGTCGTGATGAGACATCTGCTCCTACTCAGTCGACTGACCCTCTTCCTCCTCCTCCAACTGAGGAGATTGTCGAGGACGAGCCCGCTCCCTTTGCGGCCATTCTTCAGCAGCAGACGGACGCCTCTGCGCGTCCACAACGCACTCCTCGATTCCCTCGGCGTCTCGACGACTGACACTTTGATCACCTACCTTCTCCCTACTGATTCACACCTTCGGGTACTCCATCATCAACTTCTTCAGGATGTCATCGTTTTGTGGCTCTGCTTCAACATTGATTCGACTCCTACTTAATCGACGTCATCGACCTCTTCGATGACTTCAGTTATGTTATCGTCTTCAACTACTTTGGATGTGACTACTTCACCCCATCACCCTACCCTGTACATTCCCTTGCATGTGTCGCATGATGGTTCTCACTTAGCTGGGTCTCTCTGAGTTGGGCTCTCCTTTGGTATCCCATAGGCATTGAGACCGTAGCGTTATCTTGGCTTCCCTGCTCCTCGATCTAGCTCCCTCCCCCAGTCGGTGAGTTGTGTGCATATTTCCCTCACCCACTGCATCCCTCATCACCCTAGTGCCATTGCATGCCTTCAGTTAGGCATATGTCCACCCTATTCTGGGTTCCCCTTTCATGGACGACCCTGCATGGTGTCACCCTTTCGTCGAGCATTACCCACCTTGACGGTCTATCTGTAAGGGTCATTGTTTTGCTTCACTACCACTCCCTCACCCTGAGCCTAATGACCTATCCCACCTTCGTGTGTGACTGCCCTTAGGAGTTTCGATTCTTATGTTGCATTCACCCCTTCTGAGACCATCCCACTCTTAGTGGTTGAGCGACTTGACATTACTTGTGACATATTGCTCTCTTTTCCTTTCAGCACTGAGGCAATTGCCTCCAAGACTTAAGAATTGTATCTTGCTGCATGCCATTTTCTATTGTTAGTTAGGATGTGTATACCAGACATTTGCTTTTCATTTAACACTATGTAGCTTAGGGTGCATCGCATGGACTCCGCATCCTAGATTTCTCAGCTTTCTTTATTGCAGAGTTTCGTTGGTTTTATGGATAGCGTGTTTATGGCTCTTGCGATCCACTACAGGTTTGAGGATCGTGCAGCGGGCCTCTATCTGCCCTGGCCTACAGTCAAGGCCTATCGGGCTATTTGCATGTTCGGCGACCAGGCTGTGCGTGGCCCGACTCCACAGGCCGTGTGCTCTTTTCAGTCCAGTCCAGTTCTGGCCGGTACCATTGTCGGTACCAGGTCAGTCCAGTCCAGTCCAGTCAGTCCGCTTGGGGTACACCCCAATTATTATCTGTTTTCGATTCATTCTTCATTCTACATATTTTGGAGTACGTGTGTGTTGAGTCTGCGTCGGAGTTGCGTTGTCCCTTCCAGCTCCATCTTCATCTCCTCCTTCCGCAACCCTCCGTCTTCATCCTAACGGAGCGGCATCCCGGCGGGTCCGTCATATCCCAAGTGCGACTCTGCGCTGGTCGACTAGGACGGTTCATCTAACCATGCGATACAACTCGCCATCTAACCACGCGATACAACTCGACAAAATAAAAACCTAGTTTCACACATAAATCGTGCCTAGTCCATTTTTGTATCTGACCCATAACCTTTTAATGACAATATACTCGAATGACACTCGCAATATTCTAAACAAATGTCGCAGCGACATAGGCTTTGTCATATTGACTAGCCATGCATGAATACACAAGCAGTCGTAGTGATGGCGTACTATGTGGTATCTATAATCATGTGATCCTCAATGGCTTTAAAGGTCGCTTTCGACACTCAAGTGTTGGATGACACACGTCTTGAGGAGTTAATCTCTCGACGCTAGACAATCGCGAAGACGATTGCGAGTTCTACCCTCTTTTGCACCCTGCGCAGACGAGTGGTAGGCGGGCCTTGGGCGTTTGTGGCGGCCAAACGCCTCTGACCGTGAGAATGAGGCTCCATCACCGAAGGCCGGGAAATAGGTCAAGGGGTTTGACTTTGATAGTCGCTACGGACATTAACGTCCAAATGTAAAAATTCTAAGAAGTGAAAAATAAAAGAGATCTTCCTTTTCTCTTAGTATAAATCTGTTTGATCACTACGCACGGAGAGGGTGAACTGCGCGGATACACAAAAGATATATACAATAGGGTTATTGCATTGGGACTGTCCAAAATACTGGGACCACATGAGACTTATCGTTGAGAACACCCTCCTAAAGGGTTATCTCACTTAAGTCTTTTCAGTGGACCCGTTTCGGACATTTGGGGAAGGACGTGGATCGTTGCTCAGGAGGAAAGGCACAATTTGTGGCGCTCGGAGCCACAACTTTTTTGATTTTAATGGCGGTTATCTTTTATTTGATTGGGATATTACTCGGCTTTCTTGAGTGAGCCGATTCGAACTTCATTCAAGGTCAGTTGTATGACTCAACTTCCTCTCACTCCCGCGTGAATACACACTTTGCTTGACCCAGTTTGTTTTGAATGTTCAAAAGAAAGGTAAAAGAAAGTTGTGTAAGTTACGCATGTGAAAGGTGAGGTTTGACTTGGGTGTGGGGTTCCATTGGGTTGTTTTGAATCCGTTGTGTTTGCTTTGAGTGCAGTTAGGTAGAATGATGCTTGCAAAGGAGAGTGGTTTATGCTTACTTGAGATGAGGAAAAATGATTGTCCTCTTTCTACCTTTCACCTGCCTGCATGTCAAAAGTATTTGTATTTTGAAGTGAATAATTCTAACGGGTACCGTGAAAGAAACTCATGAAATTAATGAAGATGAAGTCAATTGGACTTAGGATTTCCTTGAGGTTTATCCTTTCTATCCCAAAGGACCTCATCTTCCTATGCTTGTCCAAAATGTGCTTATTATTTAACTCCTCTAACTTTCTTGAAGTTCCTTCGTCCAAGTTACCTTGAGCTTAGGAAATATGAGAACAACTGAAATTTACACGCGGTGGGCACGTTCTCTCTCTAGGAAGCATTTGGGGCGAGGGTTCGTTGCTTTAGGATTCGGCCTTGTTATCGACCCAAAGTGGACCGTTCTACGGGGGGGTACTATGCCGATTCGATGGAGACGGCCCCGACTTCTGAGATCCGAGCTTTGTGCTTGGGCGAGGAGGAGGAGTACCTCATACTACTTCCTAGAGGGTGAGACACTGAACACTTCAAGTAATGCACCTGATCAAGAATCATCTGCAAAGCAGTCTGTCATCATAGAAGACTGAAACATATAAAAACGGGTGTGTGCGTACCTAATCTTAGGTCGGCGGTAGGGTGAAATGGATGACTTTGGCAGCGCGTCTCATCAAGTAAAAACAGAGGTAGTCCGACTACCTTGTCGGTTGCATTGAGGTTATTATCGAAGCAAACTCCTCGTTTGCAACTCAATGTGGTATATATATTTTTTAATTATTTATTGAGTTCGATCCCAGATGGTCGGATTTTATTTCGATCTTCTGTTATTGGTTCTACCATGTGGTGCTCGGGTTCTTTCAGCTATCATTTCAACTCATGTTGGATTCAAATGTGTTTTCCCATCGACTAATGGTCGATTAATTTCGGTATAATTATATTCAATCACGGTAATCTCATTTCGTTGAGTTGTGTGTCTAAGGGACTAGGATTGTGTTGTGGGTTTCACGCTTGCTTGAAACCGTCCTAGTCGATCGGCATGCGCTTCGTACCTAGAAGATCAGCACCCTAGGAAACTAACAGCGTTCAAGCTGAAATGACGTTTTAACCTAGCGTTTCCTATACTGCAGTGAATCGAGCGAACACCATCGACTGACCTACCTCTGCAGTTGCATCTAAAAACTTTCGTACGTGGGTCAACAGCTCGGTAGGGATATGCCCCTAATGGTGGTGACAACCCCTAGGGAAGGTGAGTTGTCCCCCGCGATAACCTATCATGTCGTAGTGGACCGCAGGAAGTACAACTGGCGCACTCGGCTAGAGCGGCGAAGGGACGACGCTACCACGTCCGTCCGGCGGTTCGTGAGACTACTTCCACGTCTTCCTCAAGTTGTCTCTTGTTGTGTTTTGTTTAACTCCTGCATGACGTGGTCGGGAGGGCTCTCGCCTTTCGTGAGAAAGGCGGGAGCCAATGTGCCCGACATAGTTTGGTCAGACGAATGCACTTGCTACCTTCCAAAGATGTATGAACTATCTCTTTCGTGAATGGCTAGATAAATTCGTAGTCGTTTATTTATACGATATTATGATATTTAGTAAGACTCTAGAGGAGCATCAACAACATTTCCGTCTGATCTTAGCAACGTTGAGCACTGCGAAATTCAAGGTAAATCGGAAAAAGTTTGAATGGGCAAAGCGTCAAGTGCTATATTTAGGCCACGTGTTAGATGGAGATGGAGTCAAACCGGAATATGCGAAGATAGCAGCAATCAGGGATTGACCCACACTGCACACATTGACTGAACAGTCGTTCTCAGGATTAGCCAATTACTATCCAAAGTTCATACGAAACTTCACAATGATCGCTGCACTACTGCGTAAACTACTAAGGAAGGAGACAGTTTGGGATTGGGACAAAGACTGTACCTCAGCCTTCAAGAAATTGAAAAAGTTATTGATTGAGTACCCGGTCTTGAAAGTTGCAGACCCATCACTTTCGTTCATTGTCACGACTGATGCAAGCCAATATGGAATTGACGTCGTACTCCAGCAGAACGATGGAGAGGAGTACCGACCCGTCGAGTTCATGTCTTGTAGGTTGCCTAGTGAGAAGGTCGCTGCGTCGACGTATGAGCGTGAGCTATTTGCCTTGAGGGAGGCACTGAACCACTGGCGACACTATCTCCTAGGAAGGCACTTTAAAGTCTACTCTGACCATGAGACGAGACTCTGGTTGAAAACCCAAGCCCAGATGACCCCTAAGTTGACTAGATGGGCTAGCGAGATAGATCAGTTTGACTTTGAGCTGAAACCACTCAAGGGCAAATACTACGTCGTCGCAGACGCGTTGAGTAGACCCGCAAACTTCTTCGTTGCCATCGTCACTTACCTAGATGCAGGCACCGAGCTACAACAACAATCAAGGCTGCATACACTGACGATCCTGTTTACATCGAGCTAATCAAAAGGGTGCAGATTGTGCCACACAAAGTCCCGGACTGCAGAATAACAAACGGACTACCGTTCGAAAAAACAGACAGGTTCAACAGACTGTGCATCCCGAACAACGAGACAGTTAATCCTGGGAGAGTGCCATGACACTGAGGGCCATTTTGGTTAGACGAAAACCTATGCTAATCTCCTCCGGTCCTACACCTGGGTCAGCATGACACACGACTGCATTACCTATTTCCAGGGTTGTCAAGTGTGTCAACGAAACAAAAGTTCCACTCACTCCCCACTTGGCCTGTTGAGGCCACTACCTGTCCCGTTCACTTCATGGACACAAAAGTCAAAAACAGAAACAGGAAGAGTCAAGTGATGGTAGTTGTAGATAGATTTAGTAAATTTGCTGTTTTTATTCCATTGCCCGCTGAGGCAAGGACATATTTAGCGATTAGAGAATTCTTCAATCATTGGGTTAAAGATTACCGACACCCTTTAACGATTGTTAGTGATAGGGATAACAGATTCACGGGCGAGCACTGGCAACAGTTAATGAAAGTATATGGGTCAAAGCTGACCATGTCTTCCGGTAGACACCTGGAGACCAATGACTAGACCGAGCAGATGAACAAACTGCTCCAGGAAGTGCTACGCATGTACATTAGGCCCGACCAGATCGATTGGGACAAACATCTTCCCAAAGTGTAATCGGCGTATAACAACTCGGTGCACTTGTCTACTGCACGCACCCCCCAATGAACTGCACAAAGGTTGGCAACCCCGGCGTTCGATTGACTGTCTGAACCCGGATCAGACTCACAGGTTGCCGCCCGGTACCAGGGAATTCTCTATCCAGTACGAGTAAGAAAAAAAAAAAGAAAAAAAGGACTTAGAACAGGTCAAAAGGAACATCCTTAAAGCCCAACATCAGATGGTGGAGCAGGCAAACAAACACCGATGCCCGTCGCAGTTTGCGGTAGGAGATTTGGTATGGGTAAAATCTAGGGAGTTCGTTCCGGAAGAAGGGATCTAGCAGAAACTGCTTCCTGCATATAGGGGGCCATGGCAAGTCTTAGATGTCGCAGGAGAGGCGGATGGTCCGTCCTACACTATCGAGATTCCACCCCACCTGCATACATATCCAGTATTCCATGCATCTAAGTTGCTTCCCTGTATTACAAACGATCAGTTTCCCTCTCAACGTTCCAAGATTCCACCTGATATGGACGGAGGATATGACGTAGACCGAATAGTGGCTGAAGGTATTTTCCGTACAGGTCGCCGAGGGAGACCACAAAGGCAATACAAAGTCAGATTCACCTATCAGGAACCCAGCGAAGACCGCTGGTTCCCCCGGGAGGAACTAATACAGACAGCCCCTCACATTGTCTCTCTATTATGAGAGGGCTAGACGGGGAGTGAATGTGTATGATTGATAAAGGTATGATTTTTCTCAGAGGACCTCGAAATTACGCCGGCAGGAGTGAAAGGATTCACACTGCAGACACCCAGTCTCGGTCCCAGGGTCCCGACAAGTCCCAAGTCCCAGGGCCATCTGTAGGGTAGGCCATAGGGTCTAGAGACCGAAGTGTCTTAGGTTGGTAGGTGTCGATACCGAAGCATCGTAGGTCGGTAGGAGTCCGTCCGGTACCCAACAAGAAAAGTCCAGAAGCGTTCAGTCCAGTCCGACAGTCCCAAGTCCGATTTTGCAGCATGTCCCAGGAAAGTCCGGAAGCTACCGGACTGACACAATGTTTGCAGCAGACAGGCCGCGGCCAATGGGTACCGGTCTGAAGCAGGCCAAGCCAAGCCAACCGAAGCCAGGCAAAGTCCTATATTTAGCTGCTACAGTGCAGCCGTTCATCACTTGTTCAGTTGCAAGATGCGGACGCGCTGAGGCAACTTGGGCACAATGCACCTGAGGAAGGAGAGGACGCCTGTGAGATACTCCATAGCTAGGCTAGACGTGAAGTAGGAGGCCGGCAGCCAATATCCAGATTTGGGTGAAGTCTCTGGGCGATGTGGTGTGCCCTTATGCATCAGTCAAATGCATCCACTTTCGGGGTTCAACCTCCTGGTGAGTCGCTGAAAGTCCAACGAAAACGAAACAATCTAGCACGGTCACACTTCTTTTGTACAGTTGTATATAAAGTGGACATGAGAACGCAAACACACACAATCATATTGTCTATAACTTCTTTTCTTCCTCTCCTTCTAAGTATTTTCCTTTGTTTCCTCAGTGTCACAGCGCAGCACCTTTGAGATGTGCCAAATAGACAATGATTGTCTGTTAGCAGTATCTGCAAACCTAGGCTACCAGAGTGGCCCTGGTCCACTTGCCTGGCTGGGTCAAAAAGAAATAAAAAATAAAAAATAAAAATTATTTTTTATTTTAAATTTTTATTTTAAATTTGGTAAAGAATTTCGATGTGACCCTGAGGCAAAAGTTTTTCAGTGTAAACTTAAAAAAAAAAAAAAGTTGTTCAGTGTATTTTTCTGCACAACATAATTTGTTTTCGGATTTTTTGGATGTTTTTTTTTTTTTTTTTTTTGGCTGGGACCTTCCCTAGTCCTTGCACGGCCAGGCCGCCGGGGAAAGTAGGGTGACCCGGGCGGCCCGGCTAGTAGCCTAGCTGCAAACACTATTATGGGGGCTGCTGTGTTCAGGATGCATGTGTGTTCCTGTGCTCCCACTATCTTGTCTGACGGTCGTCTCTTAGTCTTGGTGGTGACGGAATTCCATCAAAGCGTTCCCTGATTCATGATGTTGGTGTGAACCTACAGCCTGTATAGACTGCTTTGTCAGTGCTGCACTGCGGCTTGGGCCCCTGTTCACGTACTTTGAATTGCCTTGCTGCCCTTCACCTTGGCCTTGCTGTTTGCCTGCCCGCTTGCCTTCTTTGTCATGTGGTCCATCTGGCCACTTGTTTCGCCTTCTGGATGTCTGCTTGGTTGCCTTGTTGCCTGCCTCCCTGATCACACATCTGCTTGCTGGACTGTGTGCATGGCTGTTGCTCGGGTTGCTGCTTTGCTGCTTTGTTGTTTGCCTTCATGCCCACCTCCAACCCCCACCCTTCCACTCTTTGTTTTGCTGCGGCCTGTTTTGTGTTACTGCTTATGTTTTCACCTGCCTGGCTGCCTCACTCTCAACGGGCGTTGAAAGTAGACCATGACTCGAAGCATCAATATGGGGACTCCACAGGCGGCCGAGGATTTAGCCTCCTGATGGTCAGTCAGAGTCTGCCGCAAGAGTCTGTCACTATCCTTGTTCTTATTTGTTCTTCTTTTCTATGCTAGTCGTGCTATCTAAGTCTTATGTGGGGACTCCACAGACGGCCGAGGATTTAGCCTCCTGGTGGTCAGTCAGAGTCTGCCGCAACAGTCTGTCACTATCCTTGTTTGTATTTGTTCTTCTTTTCTATGCTAGTCGTGTCTTATGTGAGAATTTGTGCTATCTAAGTCTTATGTGAGTATCATCACAAGCCATGGTCGTTTGCATTCATCCTTGCGGGATAGCGGCTCGGAGCACTTTGTGCTTGAGAACACCTTTATGTATTGGCATTGTCACAGTTCTATCTATCAACTTAAAGTGCGCACTTTGCGAAACAAATGAAGAAAGAGTGGATAGCATTGGGGAACTGATTCTTGTGGCTTTTTCTGTGCAGTTATTTCTTCTTTTTTGAAGTTTTTTAACTTTTTTCTTTTTTCTTTTTTCTTTTTTTTCTTTTTTTTCTTCTTTTTTCTTTTTATATTTCTTCCTTTTTCTCTTTTTTTCTTTACACACACACACACACACACACACACACACACACAAGGCCCCTACTATTCTGGGGGCCATCAGTCCAGTTGCTTATTACCGGCAAGCATGAGAGTATGGAAGATAGTCTCTCCTTACTGTGCCTCGAACATACAAGGCTCGCCATGTTAATTGGGTTGAGTGTGAGCTGCCTACATGGAGATAGACACACATCATCACACACACAGGGTGAGGAGCATGACAGCAGCCAGATGGGTTCTCAGCTCTTTTCGGATGGTCTCACAAGAGGGTCTGCCCAAAAAATTCAGAGGCTCGGGGCAACCAACCCAAAATCCCTGCCGACGCCAGCCAAAAAGAAAACAAAACACCGCGCTGCCATTTCGGCAAAGTTTGGTGTGCAGGGGGGTTCCACCTCATACGAAGGAGACACACATGTACTGGTTGTTTAGGTATGATACTCAGGAGGCAGTTAAAGAAAAAGGCTCTACACTGTACAGTGTGCTGTAATATTATTTTAATATATCTCCTTGGATTGGTCTTCTGCTTGTGTTGTGAGAACCATGTAACCCATATGAGCAGAACCCAGACTCCAGAGGCGGTGCTGTGTATATTGGAGCGGATGTGAACAGTGCAGCTGGGTGTGCAAAGGATGTGTGTGTGACATTTATTGACACCATATTCTTCAAGAATCATGCAGCTCGTGGTGGTGCTGTCTTCATTGATGACTCATTCCCGGATTGCTCTGGAGATGGTGGGGGTCGAGCTTTCTTTTTGAACATCAACTTTTATAGCAACAAGGCCATGGTACGCTTTTAGCATAGTGGATTTTTTTATTATTATTTTTTCTTAAACCACCACAACCTCTGATCCTGTTTTTGTCGAACCTGAATTTCACTGCACACCAAGTTTTGCCAAGCCTGAGTCCCATTGTGTTTTCTTTTCTGGTACTCACGGCAGTTGCATCCTAAAAGCGCCTTTACCCGTTCAGACCCTGAATGACGAACGCAGCATAATGGGGCCCACTCAGCCAGAACTCACTTCGTGAAAAGCAGATCAAGAGACATGTTCTCTGGGTCAAAAGTCACATCCTAACTGAAGTGAGGAGCTAGCTGTGTCAAAGGTCACAGTCGTGCCCCAGAACAAACAGTTGCAGCATTCAATTGTGAAAGTCACGTCTGTTCGTCCAGGGGGCTGTGCAAGTCATGTCTGTTCGTGCAGTGGATGTGTCTGTTCGTGCAGAAGTTGTATCTGTTCAAATGGTAGTCAATGGGGTAGAGTCCCAGTCCACCTCAAAGTCCAATAGACAGTCCAGATTCAGACCAAAAGTCCAAACTTCAGGCCAAAGGCCGCAGCAGCAGCAGACCCTGAGGGAAAGATACTGGGACACATTCTGCAGTGGTCTGGGACTGGGGAAAGACCCAAGGAAGGCTGATTCAGACYTCGCGAAGGGAGACCAGCACTATAAAAGACCMGGCCAGMCTCCYCACACGACAGATCTCCACTGGCAKTRATGCGTGGAAGTGCTGAAGCACTTGTGCGCTAGCATGCAGGGAGAATGCGCTGGCTGGAAGCTGCGCAAGCAAAGGAAGAAGAGGCTGGGCGCTGACTGGCAGAAGCAGCCATAGCTGCGCCAGCATTATTAGTAGAAGTAGAGGGGTTAGTAGTAGACATCGGTGAGTAGCATTCAGAGTAGATTCTTGTAGGTAGGGAGTGTGCATGAATGGTGAGACGAGGGAACCAGGACAGAGATCTTAAGAGAAAAGAGAGAAAGAGAAGACAAGTTGGATATGGTGGATACTTACCTGTTGGCGCCATACTTGTGATCTGAGGGTAGACGTTGGCTGAGCCAGGCCCTATATTGGTGATTGAACGAGGGAGACTTGTAATCTATTGGCGCTGAACTCTTGAACTCGAGATACTCTTTGTATAATGTGATTTTGATAATATGAGCTGCGCTATCTGGTTCTCATCTCATCTCAACTTGGCTTTGTGTGAAACCTTTCTATCTGAGTGTTGACATCTATGCATGCAAAGTGATACACTCCAGCAAGCTGTGAACAGTCAGGTTCCTTACAATTTGGTATCGGACCATAACTTGTTGCGCTCACTGAAGTGTTGGCATGAGTAAGGCCGGCCAGGAGGATATGCTGGCTTGAAGATGCTGGCTATGGTGGAAGGTTGAGAGGTGAAGTGGATAGGGATTAGGAGGGAGTAGAAAGCCGAAGAGGAAGGGGCTAAGAAGGAGATCTTACCTGCACGTGGAGCCTGGGGCGTGGAGCGATCAAGGAGACTTCATCGACATCTGCAAAAGAAGAGAAGAACCTTTTTCCCCTTACCTGGCTGCATGTAGAGTTGTGTTGAGTACCTCTACCTCCCCTCATCTCTGGTGGTCGCTGCTGTTGTCTGGTCTACACTCGGTCCGGTCTGGTCTGAAGGTCAGGACTCAAGTGTCTGGGCACGTCAGAGTTGAGAGCCGGCCGGAGTCCTTGTCTGGTCCTGTCATCCTGACATCCGATCTGACATCTGCGCTATAGGAATTAGTTAAAATAAGAGAAAGTTGGGGGTTGTAGCAAAGTGTCACGTCAAGTTGCAAGGTATAAGGCATAGTCGAACTGGGCAGAAATGATATTTGATTGAAGTATTGTCCAGGGCATCTGACATAGAGAACACTGCAGCTACTCTCTGCGCAGGAGGACAGACAAACGAGAGTTAATTAAAGACAGAAGAGAGAGACAAAGCCAGACCAAAAGGAGAGAGAGAGAGAGGTGGTAATCAAGTGAGACACAGACAGCGAGTAAAAAAAAAAAGTCCTATTGCATATTGAAAGTTTTATATTCTATGAAATTCGTTATTCCTAAAGCAGCGATATCCAGAGTTATAAAAAAAACAAAAACAAGGCAGATCCCATCCGCATAAAGTTAGTATAGTACTTGGGTTGTCTACTTGCTGGGCCAGCGGAGGCCGTTCCTGTGCTGTCACTCAGCATGGATGACTATCCTATGCAAGGGTTCTTGGCCCTTTCTGTGTTGATGGGCCCCCTCTTCAGACTTTTCTTTCCCCTGGGTTTTGGGAGGATTTGTACCTCCCGCATGATGATGAGGTCAGGAGCTATAAAACCAAGACCCACGCCTGCAGAACAGGTTGAAGTAGAACACCGGCAGGTCGAGAAACGGAAAGAGAAGGAGTTAAGGATGAAAAAGAAAGAAGAGGAAGTAAAGAAAATGAAAGAAGAAAGGGAAAAAATAGAAAAAGAGATGAAAGAAAGGGAAGGGAAACTTCAGGAAGAACTGAAGGCAGTGGAAGAAGAAGACGAAGTGGAGTCCGAAAGTGGTGGAGTGCTGCACAGACGCCGTACAGAGAGAGAAGAAACAAGCAAAGCTGGCGGCATCAGAATAGAACTGGAAACCCTGAACTGACTTGACCAGTTCGGCTACAAAACGGTGATGGTTGTTGAGTCGGAGGAGGAGAGAGAAGCCTTTGCTGCAAAGTTGGTCGGTGTAGAAGATCCTGCAGAGAGATACATCCTCATTCAAGAAAGAAAAACAGAATTAAATAACAGGATGGTTGCAACAAAACGGCAAGAATTCGAAGAGAAAAAAAGATTAAAGGAAGAGGGGGAGAATTTTCAAGGACAACTACAGGGGCAGAAAGAACAACAAACTACAGCGGATGAACGACTCACCCTCCTTACTAACACCCTCCTCCAAACTAACAAGCAACTCGTTCCTTTGTCAAAGAGTGTGTAGAAACTTGAAAATCACTAGTTTGAGTTTGAAGGAGTGTGGAATAACTTCCTGCAGAGGTCTGCCGAAGAGGTGGAAAGACATATGATCATCTGCATAGAAAAATTGGATAAGCAGTTGGTAAAAAGGTTATCAGATCCCTCCGTAGCCAGGAAATTATTAGGTGGCGGCGGAGGAGATGGAGGAGACGGAGATGGGGGAGATGGAGACAATAAAGGAAAGGGAGTGCAGCGAGAAGAAAGTGGGGATGTGAGAAAAATTAAAGTTAAAGTGTCGTGGACTTACACAGGCAAGAAGGAGGAGAGTGTCTTACATTGGATTGCTGCCGTAGAGTCTTATGTATACGGACAGCGCATTCCGTATTGGGACAGAGTCTTGATGGTCACTTCGTGTATGGTCGGCGGCGCAATGAGCTTCGCCATATCGTTGCAAAAAGAAGCTAACTGTCAAACTATGATTGAATACTCATAGCAAACGAGAATTGAAGATTTTTTCAAAGTTGTCAGAGAAAGATTTAAAGATAAAAATTTGGCACGTAGAACAAAAATGTTGATATTAAACATTGCGGATCGGAAATGGAAGAGTGCGTCGGCACTCAAAGCAATGATGGATGAACTTTTACAATGCGCTGAACATAGACTCACTCCTACTTAAATTCTCAATAACTTCGCTAGGGCACTACCCGACCCTCTCGATACTCAACTTTATCCCCGCACAAAGGAAGAGGGGATGACATACGAGAAGTTCAGCAAGATCACTATAGATCATGCTGGCTTCTTAGCCGAAGCTAACTACTGCCATGATTGGAAAGATCTGCAAGCGGGTAAGAAGTGGGAGAACCGCACTATCTCAGGGAATACCTGGGAAAGACAACCTTCTTCTTACCTTTGAAGAAGGAGGTGTCGAGACTCTCTCCTATGACCAGATAGACTATGGTCTGGAGGGAGGACCCAACGGTTCAGTAGTTTAGGAGGGGGACTACACGGCCGTTGCAGCCCGCGGGGGAGGGCGACAAGGAAGAGGCCGTGGCCGAGGAAGAGGAGGCCGTGAATGTGGTGGAAGAGGATCCGGCACCCAGAGGGGTGGTGGCGAAGGTAGCTAGTACGTGGGTGGAAGGGGCAATGGTCCCTCGCAAGGTGGCCATGGTTCCAATTTTACCTGGGGAAGAGGACGCAACACTTGGTATGGTAACAAGGATAAGCCATATCCGCCCCATCCAGGTCTGCCCGAAGGGGAGCCTTGGAAGAAATTGGGGATTACAGAAAAAGTTTGGCAAGAAAGGAAAGTTGCCGACCAATGCCTTAAATGTGGTGACCCCAACCACATTGTTCCCTATTGCCCAGATTATACGATACTAAAAGGGAACAACCAGTAGAGGTTTCAGTTGCCTCTACCGGAACTTCGGATGTAAATAGAAAGACATCCTCCCATCCGAAGGTTCCTCAGGCAGAAACTGATAAGACAGACAATCCTCACCTAGTTAACTGTCCAAAGGTAGTAAGTGTGTGCACCTCTCTAGGTGGATCCCTCGCTGACATGGGTGATGAGTTGGTCGCTTGTCACCAAGCCTGGAATGAGATGAAAAAACGAAGAGGACAGTTAATAATTGTAGATCTCGAAGTAAATAAAGTAAGAGTTGGAGGTATGATTGACAGCGGGTCAACACTCAGCTATATAAGTAAAAAGGGTTTGCAAAAGCTGCGACTTGGGCTTAAGGTAAAACAGTTAGATGAGCCCGTAGTGAGTAAACTAGCTAATAGTACTGTAATTGTAATGGATAGATATGTTGAAGGGGTCCAAATATACTTCCGGCTCGAAGCAGAGGGGAAGGTGGAACGCGTTCTCCACTCTCTGACTCTCTTGGTGGAAGATAATCTTCCTTTTGACATTCTTTTAGGCATGGATTGGGGTGAAGCTGCAGATGCGGATATAAAGTTAAGGGATCATGAGTGTTGGCTCCCTAATCCTCAGTGCCAACTCTTACCCTCAATCTCCTTTCCTAACGCAACTTCTCTGCTCAACACTGCACTTCCCCGCTTCAGCACACAAGTGTCGTAACATCTCCACACTCTCATGTGAATGGGCAATCTGCCAGGGCGAGAGGCTGGCCAACCCCTATATTGCCTTCAAACTTTGTTTAGGTTGCCCCATCCTCAGTTGTAGTTGGCCCATCTAGGCCTGGTACCACATGCTCATCAGTCTACTACTTCCCTGCATACTGTCGGGGTTCAATCGCCCGACGGGTTGGTGATAAAACTGTCTGGCATAGTCATGCTTATTTCGCGTCTTTATGTATGATGAGTATAACAATCATTCACTCATTCACACATAAACACAGCAGACACAGAGAGAGGGAGGGAGAGCAAAACAGTCCTATATTCTGCAATAGTGGTGAGGCAATCACATAGGCTGGAGAGCAGACGGTAGGCCAGTGGCGGACAAATGCAAGGAAAATGAGATATAATGAAATAACTGAATTCCAGATTGCTACATCAAGTTGAAAGCCAACAAAACCGAACGCTGTTCTGAAACAGTGATGTACTGATGTTCCTTCAACGAAGAACCAAAGTACTGAGTCTGAATACCTATGAGAGTATGCATTTCACCATCACCGGTATACATATCCAGAGTTATCCCTCCAACCTATCAATATGTGCTTAGACTATGATCATCACAGCTTACTGGTTGCCTGACAATGCATCCGGTTGACTTCAACAGCAGTGTTGAAGAGCACGAAGATGTCGTCCCCAGTGGACCATTGCCAAGACCAGGTACGTGTCTTTGTCATTTGCCTCTCTACCTCCCTTTCTCTGTCCCTCTCTTCCACCTTGTATGCTACTACAAGGACTTTGTCTCTTCGTCACTTGCTGGAGTGTACCAGGTAACGTGCATGTCACACAGTTCTCACAGATTGCAATGACTCACACGAAGTACCATGGAAAATGAGTGGAAACCAAAAGGCGCTTCTCAATTAACACAACCATATTAAGTAGAGAAAATCACAAGTTCATAGTGTTTGGCACCCAACACCTTCTGTATCATGACATTCCCCCAAGATCATACTTTAAATCTCTTCCACGTCTGGAATACAAAGCCTATCATGCACATCTGTTCTTTCAAACAACAGTCCTTGCGTGATCCCATAGTTAGGAAACTCTTGTGACGCTTCTTGAATACGTTTTATCATAGCGCCATAAACAGGATCTAAAGAATACTAATTTCTAATCTTCTCTTGTACATCGGTGCCCACATCTAAATATGTTACAATGGCACCGAAAAAATCAGATCTTCGACTTAGCGCGTCGGCAACAACATTATACTTCCCCTTGATTGGCTTTAGTTCAAAATCATATTGATCAATCTCAACAGCCCACCTAGTCAACTTAGGCCTTATCCGGGCCTGTGTTTTAAGCCAGCGAAGTGTCTCATGATTTGAGTACACTTTGAAGTGGCGTCCTAAGAGATAGTGTCGCCAGTGATCTAGAGCTTCGCGGAGAGCAAACAACTCCCTCTCATACGTAGAAGCGGCGGCTTTCTCATTAGGAAGTCGTCGGAACATAAATTCAACAGGTCTGTATCCATGCCTGTCGTCTTGTTGGAGTACAACGCCTACCCCGTACTGACTGGCGTCGGTTGTGACAACAAAGGGCAAAAAAGGATCAACAACCTTCAAAACCGGATAATTAATTAGACATCTCCTTAAACGTTCGAACGAAGCCGTACAATCTGAATCCCACTTCCACATGGTTTCTTTCTTCAGCAATCTGCAAAGGGGTGTAGCAATTATCGTGAAGTGTCTAACGAACTTCCGATAATAGTTGGTTAGCCCAAGGAACCACCGCAATTCAGTCAAAGTGCGGGGGTTAGGCCAATTGCGAATTGCTGCAATCCTTGCGTCTTCCGGTTTGATCCCATCACCATCAAGCACATGCCCTAGATATAGAACCTGACGCTTAGCCCATTCACACTTTTTGGGGTTCAATTTCAACTTTGCCTCACGTAATTTATTTAGCACAAGTCGAAGGTGCTCACAATGTTCTTTCAAATCTTTACTAAAAATCAAAATATCATCAAGATAAACAGAGACAAATTTATCAAGCCACTCGCGAAAAAGCTCATTCATTGTTCTTTGGAAAGTTGCAGGGGCATTTGTAAGACCAAAGGGCAACACAATGAACTCGTAGTGCCCATACCTTGTTCGAAAAGCAGTCTTGTATTGGTCTTCTGGCTCTACCTCAATCTGATGGTAGCCAGACTTCAAATCAATCCTAGTGAAATACTTGCTTCCCTGAACTCTATCCAACAAATCGTCTATTCTTGGCAGTGGCTCAACATTTTTAACAGTTATGTCATTCAATCGTCTATAATTTATGCACATGCGGACCCCGCCATCTTTCTTTGGCACAAATAGCACTGGCACACCATAAGGCGAGGGGCTATGTCTTATCTATCTCTTTTCCAGCATTTGATCGAGTTGGGTTCGCAATTCATCCAATTCTTTGGGTGACATTCTATATATAGGCCCCTTAGGAATCTGGCTTCCTGGTACAATCTCAATGCGATGTTTGATTGGTCGTTCCACAACACCGCTTGGGGTCTCTGCCACATCTGCGAATTCTTTCAAAATCTTTTCAATTTCGGGGGACTTTGCCTCTTCTTTGACTTCTTCTTCCTTCACCGGGCGCACATATGCTACAAACACTTGATCATACAAATTATACTTTTTCACATGGCGTGCGAACGCGGGGGCACTCATACAACAATGAGCTAAGCTGCTTTCCTTACCAGATTCATGGAATCAGTAGGAACTTCGGTGGCCCTTACCTGAACCTACTGCAGATACTAGACCCCACCCAGTGACTAGACCCCCCCAGTCTGATAGTTGTGTAGTTCGCAATCTATGTGTACTGGATGACCCGTTGCAGCTTCGCTCACAAAAACAAACGCAATAGGTGATGCAGTAAAAAGGTGGAGGCAACCGA
>BFEA01000044.1:4318213-4349586 GCA_003427395.1 Chara braunii
TTTTGGGTCCGGACATTTTTGCACCCCGGGGACCGGTCCGGACTGTCCGGTGTCCGGTGATGGCCGATGTCTGGTGATCTCCGGATCACCGGACAGTCCGGACCGGTCCAGACACTGGTCCAGAAGACAGTCCGGAAGTGTCCGGTGTCCGGGTCTGGGGTTACCATGGTTTCAAGTACTTGTCTGGAAAATGGATCCCAGTACCCACAAAAAAAAAGGAGCCCTTGGTTTGAGACAATTTTTGAGCCAGGTATCAGTTTCTTAGTTTCTGCCAATTTATGAGGGGAGACAGCAGATGCCACTCAGTTTCCCACTGGGACTGAATGAAGCCCACTTTTACGCAGCTAGAGCATGCCGATTATACCATCAATTTATTTGCCAAATTTTCGTGGTGTTGGTTGACCTGCTCTCACAGGCCCTCTTCTGTTTCTCTTTTCCTTTGTCATTTGCAGAGTGGCCATTTCGTCAGTGTGATGTCATCTTCGCGTGCAACTTTCAGCAGGTGCAGCTTCGACACAGCTGGAGTGAGGTCCCTTAACATTTTGCTGCCTCCAACCAATCATAAACCTCAGAACTTATTGGGGGAAAAAAGGCACCCAGCCCATGTGGCTGAATGGTATACACATGTTACTGTTAATTAACAGGCTATGAGTTCAAATCCTGATTCAATCAGATGGATACAACAAGGTTAGGGGCTATTCCCCTTTGGAAGGTGTAATGACCCGCTAAAACACAGACTGAGAACAATGCTGATTCTGGGATTGGCCGCTGGAATGTATGCCTTGGTGAGATTTCCGCATTCTCCCGTGATTTCTAAGTCTGTGTCTGTGCGTGCCTGCTGGTCTGCATGCCTGTCCGAGTGCTTGTCGGCCTGACTGTGTGTGTGTGACCCGCAAGGGTACTTGTTGGTTTGGAGGCCCTGGAGGGCCGGTACTTACCCGTGGCCATGACTTTGAGGATTGCAGCGGGAAAAACACTCAAGTAGCGGGGGGAAGGCCCGCGACACTTAGAGCAGCGGGCAAAACACTCAAGTAGCAGGTAGGCCGGTAGCACTCAAGTAGTGGTAGAAGTGTCGGGTACTCTAGGCGGAGCAGAAGAAGACAAAAAGTTGGCATTTTTAGAGGCCCAGTAGCGGTAAGCTAGAGGTAGGCTGGTACCAGTCCAAGTAGCCTGAGTCTAGCGCCTGTACGGATGATATCAGAGCCTGCAATGATGTCTCCCTCCGAAAGGAAGGAGGTACCGGTTGCTGGGAGGCTGCGCAGCCGAGGAAGTCACTGCCCGAGAGGCAAGTAGGCCGCTTTATCTTCTGGAGGAGCAAGTAGCTCCTCATTTGCGGTGTGCAAGGATTGGCGACATAATGCTGGAGCCAAGCGCTGGACTTGGGGCGCTGCCTGTGAGATCGACGAAGGAGCTGGACGCTCAGCCTGGCTATGGCAAGCAGCCCAGCCTGAGGACGAGGAAGAAGGGGGCGAAGGAGGAGAGTGGTGAGGTACCTACCTGGCTATGGTGGACACCATCTTCGTCACCTTGATAGGCGCTGCATCTGGAAGGCCCCAGTTGGGGTAGTGCTGCACCAAGGAAGCTCGAGGCAGAGTCAGGCATGGCGGCCTGATGAGCAGCGACATAGCTGCTTTTTGTGTTGTCCTTTGCACAAGAAGGCAGAGCCCTTAGTAGTCCGCCATAGCGATTGCATGAGAGAGGAGGACAAAGGAGGGAAGCCATGGCTATGGTGGACCTATTGTTGTGCTAGTAGTAAGAGGGGACTTCGGATATTGATTCTGGTTCAACCACTCATTGTTATTGTTATTATTTGGAAGAAGAATAAGATTGGTGAAGTCAAGGAGGAGGAGGAAGGTGGAGAGAGACGGGGGATTTGTCATTGGTCTTGCTGGTGTACTTCTTCTTCTTCTTCTTCTTCTTCTTTCTCTCTTCTTTGGTCTCTATCCTTTTCAAGTGCTTTCATTTCTTTCGCAATTGGGTGGCATTGTCTTTCCTTGTGAATTTGCACTTTGGAAATGACCAGGATTGTAACAAAGGAAACAAAAGGGTAAAGCCAAAGCGTGCTCTGATCTCAAGACCTCCGAATTTTGAAAGTTCTTTCAAGATCTAAGTACTTAAAAGTTGAAAGATGAAGAGAATTCATGCCCCGAAAATGATCTTCATAGGCATTGCTTATCACAGCAAACTTACATTGATCGACATGGCCGGGCATTCGTCCGTCCGTACATCATTTGTACTGCTCAGAAAAGTTGAAAGCCCCGATGATCTGTTACAGACAGCAAGGGAGGAACTAGATTTATTGATACAGTGGGGGGAGTTAAGAGGCCGACAGATACTTGTGCGCATGACTGACTACGAGCTCAGTGAGTCAATGTCTTAACAATTGGATCAAGGCAAGTAGTGTTTCTCTCTGTCCCAGCTTGTGTGGTGGTGTCCCTTACGTTTTTGAGCGGTCTACTCGTGATTTGACCCCCAACTGAAAGGAGAGAGAGAGGGAACAAGAGGACTAAGAAGAGTCTGCTGAGTTTTCTCTGTCAAGTATCTGTTACGCTCAAGAGATCATCGCGACTGCCAAGATGAAGGCCCCTGAGACAGGTGCATCATCATCACAGACAATTGGAGCCACAAATGGAGAGACCACAAATCAATCCAATTCTGATCTGGGATATCTCTGTGAACCTGATTTTGGGAACTACTTCGACTGGGGAGGTCATCAGGACTGAGCGGTGGCAGCCAAAGTGAGCGTACGCTCGGTGTCAGGCGGCTCAAAGGACTGATTTACAATGCATTGCCTGGATCGTAGTCAAGTTTATTCTTGATGGAGACTAGGAAACCAACTTCATGACCAAGAGGAGGTGCCGATGTGACGATGCAGGGCCGCCTAAAGAATGAGGTCAACAGGACTGAGCGGTGGCAGGCAAAGTGAGCGTACGCTCGGTGTCAGGAGGCTCAAAGGACTGATTTACAATGCATTGCCTGGATCGCAGTCGAGTTTATTCTTGACGGAGACTAGGAAACCAACTTCATGACCAAGAGGAGGTGCTGATGTGACGATGCAGGGTCGCCTAAAGAATGACGGTTTTTGAGGAACCGAGTTCAGAGGATGAATGGTTGCTTTTAATAACGTCATCTGCCTATCAGCGGACTCTAAAGGGGGGCAAGGCAATAGCAACCTTCTATGAGTATGAGAGGGGCCAAGACAAGATCGAAGTCACTATAAAAAAGTGGTCGGACCAATGACCAGAGCTGGGTGAGAATGCATATGGGACCAACTTCGACCTAGTAAATCAGGAGGTGTTGCGGTTTATGAGAATTGTCCTTCGGGTTAATCGGGAAGCCTCCCTCGTCGTTGACCTGAATGTCTCTGACATTTGAGAGCAGGTCCACCATGCCTAGCTAGTCAGACGATGATGGCAGGCCATGAGAGCACCCATGAGGGCGCCCCTCTGATTAATATGGACTAGGATCCATTTATGGTTCCTTATGCTGTCAGATTTTTGCCATGATGCATATGCACTCACTTTCTACATTCTAACGTTGCCCCCCAATAGCTACTCTCTGCACTCCTTTTGTAGTCCACCTGCATCTCTCTGTTTATTGCCTGGTATATGATATTACTATCCTTTTTTTTTTCTTTTTCTTTTTCCAACGCCCTCTTCAGTGTTAGTGGTACTGATAAAAGCAGACACCACTATGTTACATGCTGCACCTGCACACGGGCCCCATTTGAGGGGGCCGACGGTTGCTGAGGGGCCCCCAGGCCACGTACCATACAGCACGCGCCCTGGAGGCCCACGGCGGCCCTTCAGGCCCTAGGTAGCACACTAGGTAGATAGGCTTTGTTTACTTACCTTTCGGTGTGTGTGTGTGTTGTCTTATTTTTGCCTGTTCAGATGCCGTTTCGGACTCGCAGCCCCAAGGCCGGACCTTGGGACTGGGTACACCAGAGACAGGCCCGAAACGAGGCCGCCAAACAGACGTCGTTTCGGTCCTGTAGGTCCCAAGGCGACGCCTTGGACTAGGTGCACAGGAACAGGGCCGTTTTTAGGCCAGGCGCATTTCTGCGCCTTGCTGCATCAGCAGCGTGGTCTGGACGTCCGGTAGGCACCCAGACCAGCTGGGCCGTTTTCTGAGGCCAGCAGCAGGTAGGCCCAGCCTGCCCAGCGCTACAAATAAGTTGGGCAGCGGCTGGGCAAGGACAGTTGGAATAGCTCACTTCTGGAGCGACACGCTGCTGGTTGAAGCAACGTTATTTCTGCGCCAAGCTACGGAGTAGGGAGTAGCAGAGTAGGAAGTGGAGAGAGGCAGAGGCCTTACCTGCAAGCGACGAACTTACCTGGTGCCATAGCTGGGCTCCGCATGGTACCTGCACACGACGACGACCACAGTCAGTACGGTGACAGCTACCTGCAGGTGAGATAGCAAGGAGGATGTCATCTTCTTCTTCTTCCTCCCTCCATCTCTCTCTCTCTCTCTCCTTTCTCCTTCTTCCTTCTCTTTCTTACCTTCTTCTTCAGCTACGAGAGTAAGAGAGGATATCAGTAGGGAATACAGGCAGAGGTTAGGTTGGGCACATTGCCCAGGATCTGATTCGACATTTCTGGCACAGACATTGATTGGACACTCGGCAAGGGACTATTTTTGGGACTTCGCTAGTGCGATCTTGGTCTACTCACTCGCCTCCTTCTCCTTCGTCTTGTCCCTTCCCCCCATCTCTCATCCGTGGTATCTCCCCATGTATGTGTGTGAAGGAGGGACCTTTCTTCTGTGTTTGCAGTCCCTCCTCCCTTCTCACATGTGCGATGTATGGTGGATGTCGGGTCAGTCCAGATCAGATCAGATCTTCTCTTTTAAGTCTTCCACTGCGCCACTTTGTGCCATCTTGTATGTATCGGAATGTACATTGCTTGTTGATGCTACGCTGACCTTGCATTGTCCATTTCAGTCCTTTTCATCACATTGCGGATCCTTGGCTCCCTACGCATTGTCCCATTGGGCATGCGTCAGTTTGGTATCAGAGCCCCGCTTGTGAATCAGGACAACCTGATCTGACACAAGCGCGGGGACAATCGAAGATCGATTGATTGATTGATTGATTGATTGATTGATTGGTTGATTGATTGGTTGGTTGGTTGATTGATTGATTGGTTGATTGATTGATTGATTGATTGATTGATTGATTGATTGATTGATTGATTGATTGATTAGGACACACTAATTAGTCCCCAAAATCGCAGATTTTCGACCTAACTGCCGAAATCGAATTTTTTTTCTCTTTTGGATTTCATCTTCCCGCTATTTTTTTGGTGGAAAATCGCAATAGCGTAGCATCTGGAATTCTCGTTTCTTTTTTTTTAATTCGAAATTCCGGTGCTGGAAGTCCGAAAACATTACGAAAAATTTTCGAAGCCTCTGGGCCCAGGCCAGTGCAGCCAGGCTGCGCAAGCAGGCCAGCTCTTTCCTTTATGGAAAGAGCTCTCCCCTGGCATTAAAAAAATTTGGTCACTTGCTGGCTGGCGGCAGCGCTGCTGGAGCAATTGCTCGCGGGCCGGCTGCCGGCATTGGAGCAAAAGGCTGCGCACGTGCGGTCGTGTGCTGGAGCAGGGCGCTGCTGAGCGCAGCGCCATAGCCAGCCTTCATAGCGGGCTGGGCATTGATGCACAGTGAGGCACAGGGGTGGTCTTCGGGTGTAAGTGAGGACAATGTGTGGGTGTAAAGTCAGGGAAGGGCGAAGGATGATGATGATGATGATGATGATGATGATGATGTGAGGGCACATACCTTGTATTGGCGATGGTCTGCATATGGGCGACATCTTCAAGTACTTCTGGTGGCCGCTGATGTCAACAGTTGCATTGTCTATTAGTAGGCTGATCGTAGCTGTGTAGGAGTAGGCTGGGCGCTGAGCGCCAAGTAGGAGTGTGAAGGGACTGGACTACGAACCTCCATTGGTGTATTATTGGTGCAATGCTGCTCTCTGGACACAGTGTGACTATCTGGCTTTCAATGTGATGGTGTAATCTGGAATTTGTCATCTCGCTGTTGCTTATTTTCCTTGCAGAAGGAAAAGATGAATGCTACTTGCAGCGTCTGGGCCTCATTCGGTTGGGCCTCCCAACTGTCAATGTATGAGGCTGTGACACACCCAGGGCCTGCATTCTTTGGAAAGGCCCGGTAGGCCTTGGAAATGTCTTTGTTGCTCGGCCTGTGTTTCTCTCAACCAACTGGCGCGTCGCAACTGCCTGTACCCCAAATATGAAATTGACAGTCAAAGGCCTCTTGTAAAATGTTAGGCCCGCCTTCACTTAGGGTGGGCACCACTGTAACCGGGGCCCCTTAGGCCTGCCGAGGACTCAGATCCTCATACTTCGCAATTCCTGTTAATTCGAAATTCCAAAATTTTTTCTTTCGAACTTATTTCCGAAATTTTTCACGTTTTGTTATTTTTCACGCATTCCGGGGTAACAGAAATGCGAAATTTGACCGTTATTCCCAGATTCGGAAATTCTTTTCTACGGGGAAATTCCTCTGCAGTCGTCAAACTGCGCATACTCTCACTTGAGAAAATTCCGAAGTTTTTTAATGTCTCGGAATTCTCCGAACTTGCGGAATTGTTTTATTTTCGCAGTTCAGTTATTTTGATCATCTCCATTCATTATTATTTTTCTTCGCAGTCTGAAATTCGAAATTTTTTTCGAATTACCTGTTGTGGGAAACATAGAAGACCTACCGAACTTGCAATCGAGAAATTTTACTAATTAATAATTATTTAATATATTTTTATTTATTTTCTCGAGATTTTTGCAAAGTTCCAACTTTTCATTTTTGATTAGTGGCTCCTTATCTGGGCGATTCACTCGATTTCCCCACTCCCCACCTCTCCCTCCCAACTCCTCTTCTTCTTGCTCAACTGCCCATCAGTTCAGCTTAGGTAAGTCTCTACCTTTGCAGGCCACGTCAGCTGTCCGCGGTACATGACCCTGCTCACTCGTTCATAGACAGCAGGGATGGATCAGAAGGCCGGCGAGACTGACGAAGCCTATGAGACACGATTGGCGGCCATCATGGCTGAAAGCAAGCAACGGGCAGAAGCATCAGCAGCAGCACGGAAGAAGAGGGAGGCAGAGGCAGAGAGGCTGCGTCGGGTGGCCGAAGATCAACGACAGAAGCACGCAGCAGCAGCAGCAAAGGCCGCCGATGAAGAACGCGTACAGCGGCGGGAGATTCTCTTCAAGGAGGAAACTGCGTTACACGCACAAGCCAAGGATTGGCAGAAGGAGGCCGAGAATGGAGACTCCGTTGACTACAGGACAAGGATTGCTCTCTTGCTCAACCGCGTCACGGACCTCCTCGCTACTTGCATTGCACAGCAGGAGGACATTCACTCTCTCGACCACGCCAACCAGGCGCTGACCAAGCGCATACAGCAGCTGTTGGCGCTGACCAAGCGCATACAGCAGCTGGAGCAGCGACCCGTCGCCACTTCCAGCGCCGGCTCCTCCGACCTCGTCGACCGCATCAACGTCTTGGAGATAGACGTGGGAACGCTCAAAACTGTTGCATGCACAGATATGCAATGTACGTAATAACCGAGGATCTGCAATGTGATGAAAAGGACTGAACGGACAATGCGGTGTGAGTAGAATCTCAACAGACAATGTGCATTCTCATACATACAAAATGGTGCTGAATAGCGCAGGGAAGACTTAGATACAAAGCCTGACCTGACCGGGACTGACCTCATCCACGTAGTACAAAGTAGCGAAACAGAATGCTAGAATGCTAATAACTAGCCCAATCAAAGTTTGAACTCAGACCAAACATACATCGTATCCATCACCAGGTGTGAAGGAGCCTGGCGCTGTACACAGGAAGAAAGCGCCAGGTCCAGACATACACAGACGAAGAGGAAGGAATCAGACGAAAGGAGGGCGAGAGATGGGAATGTCGTCAACCCCAAGTCTTTGTCACCAATCCCAAATAATCCCTCGTTGCCATGTCCGAAGTCCAAAAGTCGAGTCTGGATCCGATGTGACCAAGCTCTGTCTCTCTTCTCTCGTAGTCTGCAGATGCAGTGAAGTCAGATTTTGAGAGGGGGAGAGGGAGATGGTGGGCTGAGAAGAGGAAGAAGAAGGACTCTCTCTCTCTGTTATGAGCCAGATACTAACCTGTGATGTTGGCGCTGTGCTGCAGGTACCTCGAAGACGAAGCTGGAGCAACGGCGCTGCAGGTAAGTACTTCAGGCTGAAAAGACTTAGGGCCTGAACGGCCCTGTTATAGGCTGAAAACGACATAGGGCCTGCAGACCCTCGTTTTCAGTTTTCAGGCTGAAACGACATGGGGCCTGTAAGCCCTTATTTCTAGGCTTTTTGGCTGAAGTGTGCAGGCGCAGCATGTAACAAAACCGAGACACAGCGACTGGACCGGCAGGTGGGGGCAGCAGCCACACCGAGCTCAGCGCCTCATGAGAGCATCCCCAAATTTGAGGGGCTCCCGATCTCCTGTGATGCATCGAAGACGAAGCCTATACCTTGGTGGCGCCAGTTCGAATTAAAGTTGGACATCCACCATGTCGTCCACACAAACCGGCACGCATACTTGTACTCCCGGTCAGGAGGTGCCTGCCAAGCATGGTTGGACAACATGTTGTCCGCACATGCATGCACAATCTCCGAATTACACAACTTCATCACTTGGGCCGATCCCACGGCGGCATGGAAGAAGCGTTTCCAAGTGGAACCGCCCCAACATCAGGCAATGGACAAGCTGCTAACATTCGCACAGAACAGCATGCCAAGCGGAGACCGGATATCTGAGTTCCAACGCCTAGAGAGCACGCCCAAGCTGCCGCTGAACTTGGACGGCATCAAGCTCTACTTCATCAAAAGGTCATGCCCAGCATTGCAAAATGCGTTAACTCAGGTCGTTGAGAACCTCAACACAAGTGAGGAACTCTTCAACAAGGCCGCGCAGATCATTGTGACGAACTTGGAAGCCAAGAACATTGACCGTTCGTCGACAGCCGGCCAAGGCGCGTATCAGAATCGGCCTAAAGTGGTCGTGGTCGCGGCAGCAGCGCCAAACGACCCTTCAACTTCAAACGAGGCTGCCTCTTCTGCCGAGGGAGACAGATTAGCAGCTGCCCAGAATGGTGGTCGGCCCGCCAAAGGACGAGGACGAGGCAAAACGAAGACAAACACCACTTCTTCTGGGCCCGGACAAGCAGCTCCAGCTCAAGAACCTTAGACACAATACAGTCTGACGGAGCACGGGTATCGCGTCCACAGCAAGTACCGTTATTGTTTGTGGTGCAACTGCGCGGCACATGAGACCGTGAACTATCCCACGAAAGCTAGTCGGGAAAGTGAGCACCGCCGAGAGTGATGCGACGACACTCTCGACGCCTTCGGAACCGGTTGCCGTACGGGTAACCTCCCTCGGTTGTGGAAGTCGTAAGTCCTCCCATTCTTCATTCTTTCGAGGACTATGCTGCCCAACTCGTACCTTCGCGGAATTCACGAGCCCAAGGACAGGATGTATGTGCGGTTTCTTCTCCGATCGGAAGCAGCAACATTGAGTCGCCTTCAAGTGGACCTTCACGACATTCGGCGCGCGCGTTCAACATAGAGGACTTGGACCCATTGACGCCGAGGATTTTGCATGGCTCCCTCTCCCTTCCACCGGCTGCTTACCGGAGCCGCAATGTGCAACTCTTAGCGCTCATCTACATACATACCTAGCCTTCTATGCGCCGCCAACTTCGCCAACGGAGGACGAAGTTGCGGTGAGGGACATTCTTGTGTACGTTAGCAAGGTGGCCCGCGAGTTTCGCACGCAACGGTACGACGACAACAACGCACCACTCCTTTATGTCCGCATCCAAGTTGGGCAAGCGTCCTGCAACGCTTTGCTGGATAGCGGCGCGACTCGCAACTTCATTAGCCAGTCCTTTATGCAAAGGGCGGCCTTGGACCACAAGAGGACGCAATACACAGAGAGAGGGAGGCAAAGGCAGCAGCCAGAGCCACAAGTATTGCTGAACAGGTGGCCCTCCTTGAGGTTCCTGAATCGAATGATGACCGGTTCCAAGAGAAGCTAGTTGTTGCCGTAGCAACCTTGGTTCGACTGCGGGCCCTGGAAGATATAGAGTCCCGTGTGACAGCTCTAGAGCAGCGAAACCAAGAGCTGCAGGCTGAGATAATCAGCCTCAAACAGTCCCAATTGTCTGCCCCCCGTCCTCCTAATCCTCGACCGACTGCAGTCCCAGTCCCTCACCCTAACACAGTCCTCATGTCAAGAGCAAGTGGAACTGTGACGAGCACAGGAACCGGTGCCTGATCCTCAAGCGACGGCGCCGACAGTTCTGCACTAGTCCTAGTTCCAAATGTAGGAGCATCAACCCAAAACGCCGCAGTTCTTACTGGCGTACAATACAGCGGTCCCGTAGTGGACAAGAGGGCGGCCACTCTGCCGTCCAAGTACGACGGGAAGGGGAACATCACCTCTTGGATTAGCTCCATGTGCTCATACTTCGAGGTACCGCGAACATCGCAGGAAGACCGAAGCATGATCATGGGCACAAATATTGAGCCCGTCGTACGGAGTTTCATAGAACTGGAAGCTGATACCGTAGGTTATGAGAGAATTGATCTGACTGAGTGGCTGAAAGTAACTGCTGTACGTACTCTTGAGGACCTCCTCATCGCGCAATATCAAGATATAAGCACGCTGTGCTCAAGGCAAGGCTGAAGCTTGAGGCCCTCAAGGGCCAAACGTGGACTTCCGTGCAGGCTTTGGAGCAGCACTTGACTGGTTTGTTCACCACTCCAAACGTGGGATGGACTGACGTGTCTTGCATGGATGTAGTTATGGGAGTGGCCCCTAAAGAATATGTCTCCCGGCTAGGACTCAAAGACCATACGACTTGGCGAGAGCTACTGACGGATCTAGTCAAACTAGAAGCCAAGGACCTCGCCAGGCGTACAAAGGCACCCGCTGCAGGTAGAACCTCGCAACGCAAGCAGTACGGAAGCAACAACCAGCTTGCCCTGCATGAACATCGGGAGGCTGAGGATCAGTCCTATGCGGATGATCTATCTCTAGATGACGATCTAGAGCCGGACTCCGACGTGGGCTGTTCTACATCAGCCCTTGAGTCTGACATGAATACTGCAGAAAAATGTAATGCCTTTAAAAAGACTGCTTCAAGCAAGGGGCCTAACCGTGGTTCGAGTAAGGGAACTATAGCACACCTCCCCAAGAATGCAAAGATCCCTGAGAAACCGGAGGATGCTTCTACCTAGCCTTGGGAAGCCCTCCGCATCAATCAAAAGGAATGGGAGAGAAGATCCAAACTGCGCGTGTGCTTGCATTGTCAAAAGCCTGGGCATGCTGTGCAGGACTGTTATCGTCTGTAGGGAAACAGGCAAAGGGCGTAGAAGAGTCATCAACACTCTCTACAACAAGGGAAGCTGAACAGTCAGTTGCAGGCCCCTCCAAGGAGCCTGAATCTAATCAACAGCCTGCTCTTGAAGCCCGGACCGATGTTGAATCCAAGGCTGCTGCAGTTCAAGTGTTGTACACTGAGCCTTGGGAGGAGACTAAGGAAGTCGACTTCCACTCTCACCTGGAATTGATCTTCTTTAAGCTGCTCATTAACTGCCGATACATCCGTGTGCTGATTGATAATGGCTCAACGACTAACTTATTTTCTCCTAACGGGATTCGTAAGGCGGGCCTGGGAATGAAGCAAGTGGAATTGCAGAACCCTTGTCAGACCCAGGTGGGCAACCAAGAGGTTGTCACCTCAACACATGCTGTCAAAGGTGTGCGCGTCACTTTTGACAAGGATCACACTGTCACACATGAGCTGAACTTTTATGTCATGGACAAGTGTGCTTTCGACGCGGTCATTGGCTTGGGCTGGTTAAAGGCTTATTGTCTAAGGACCACGTGGGCGGATAATCAGTTTGTGGTGCGTGATGCCAAGGGGAACGAGTGTACCGTTCTATTGGACGAGACGCGCGAGTCCCCTGTGACTCTTTTGAGTGCAAACAAATTCTGCAAATCAGTGCACAGGTGCAAGGAAGCTGAGCATGTGCATGTAGCTCTTGTAAAGCCTCTCCATGTGCCTTCTACTTTTGCTGCATTTTCTACCTCCGAAAGTAATTATACTTCTACTACCTCTACTTCTGTTCCATCTACTTCTACTGTAAAAAAATCAGTCTACTTCTGATCCAAATACTTCAAATCCGGTTGTAATTGTTGTAAATTCTCAATCTGATTTTCTCTCTTCTGATGAGGATGATCCTCCACCGGAAGTCCCAACAAACATTCGCCGTTTATTAGATTGATTTCCTGAAGTCCTGGCTGAACCTCGTGGAGTTCCCGAGCGTCCAGTCAAACACAAAATCGAGAAAATAAAAGGGAGTGTTCCTCCAAGGGGCTGCGTCTACCATATGAGACAAGGCGAGTTGGAGGAGTTGAGGAGACAAATTGATGGCATGATTGATCGTGGATGGATTAGGCCTAGTGAGTCTGAGTTCGGTGCACCTGTCCTGTTTGTGCCGAAGAAAGGAGGCAAACTCCGGATGTGTATTGATTATCGTGGCCTAAACCGTATCACCCGAAAGAACGCTTGTCCCTTACCGCGCATAGATGATCTGCTAGATGCTGCCGGTGGGTGCAAGGTCTTCTCCAAGATCGACCTCAAATCTGGCTACCACCAGATTGAAGTTGATCCGAGTGACCAGCACAAAACTGCATTCAAAACACGCGATGGGTTGTACGAATTCATCGTTATGCCATTCGGCCTTACGAATGCACCAGCCACGTTTCAGTGCCTCATGGACAAGGTCCTTCGCCATCAGCTTAACAGGTTTGCTGTTGTTTACCTCGATGACATCCTGATTTTCAGCAAGTCCATGGAAGAGCACGTCAAGCACCTTGAGGAGGTTTTGCAGGTCCTCAAGGAGGCACAACTGCACCTCAACTTAGAGAAATCTAAGTTTGGAAGAGACATCGTCATCTATCTTGGGCACCGGTTGTCTGCAAATGGCCTTGAGCCGGAGGCAACCAAGGTTGAGGTCATAAGAAACTGGGCTCAACCGACAATCGTACGCGAACTGCGTTCTTTTCTTGGTTTGGCCTCGTATTATCGGAAGTTTGTGCCCAATTTTTTTGTTATTGATCACCCACTCTCGAGACTGACAAGCAAGAATGTTGCCTATGCGTGGTGTGAGAAATGTGAGACTGCGTTCCAAGCCTTGAAAGAGGCTTTGGTAAGTCATCCTGTGCTCCGCATTGCGGATCACAACCTCACATTCGTGGTCACTACGGACGCGAGCCAGTATGGGATTGGTGAAGTGTTGCAACAAGATGATGGCGATGGCCTGCGTCCGATTACAACAAACGCATGCCCAGCCACAAGGTAGCTACCTCCACATATATGCGTGAGCTCTATGCTTTGCGAGAAGCGCTCACACATTGGAAGCACTACCTCTTGGGTCGTCACTTCAAGGTCTACTCAGATCATGAGACCTTGCAGTGGATTAAAACACAAACCGATCTCTCTCCGACATTGACCCGCTGGTTGCATGACATTGATGTTTACAATTTTGAACTGAAACACAAGAAAGGTTGTTATAACCGTGTCGCTGATGCTTTGTCGCGCCATCCTGAGTTTCTGACTTGCCTTGTGGACTCGTATGACCTCCGAAAGAAACTGAAGGAGGATCTGGTCGAACACACTGCCAAGGATCCGGACCTTAGTCCCATCCTTGAGCAGCTCAAGGCTGACCCTAGTAGTCAGCCTGATTTTCACGAGTATGAGGGTCTTGTATTCCGCCGGTATGAGAAGTTTGATCGTTTGTGTGTACCCAACCATGCGCCTCTCCGGACTCATTTCTTGGATTTGGCACATGGTCAGAGTGGACACTTCAGCTTTGAGAAGACTTATGGAAGTCTTTTGCAGCAGTTTGATTGGCTGGGAATGAAGGGATCTGCTCAGAAATTTATTGTTGAATGTCAAGTCTGTCAAAGAACCAAGGTCCATAGGCGTAAGCCTTATGGCCTGCTGAAACCCCTCCCAATCCCTGATGGGCCCGGTGAGTCGGTCTCTATCAATTTCACGGACATGGGGAAGGTGAGCGAGGGAGGACATTCACAAGTCATGGTCATTGTGGATCGTTTTTCCAAATTTCTGAATCTGATTCCTTTTCCCCCTCATGCACCAGCTTGTGATCGAAGAATTTCACCAACAGTACATTTTGCAGTATGGACCCCGAAAACTTTTGTGAGTGATCGGGACACCAGGTTCATCAGTGCTGATTGGAAGGACTTCACTTCGCAGATCTATGACATTAAACTCAAGACTTCTGGTCGACACCTCGAAGCCAGGATTGGCTGAGGAAATCAATCAGACTGTCATTCAATTACTGCGAGTTTTAATTGTTCCGGATCAGAACATGTGGGACAAGAGTTGCACAAAGTGAAAGGGTTATACAACAACTCCATTCACTCTGCAACTGGCGTGACACCGAATCAGTTGCAATATGGTTGGCAGTTGCGCAATCCTCTCTCCTATTTGTTCCCCGAACGGTCCCCTGGTCTGACGCCCGACATGCCTGGCTACAATGCCAAGTATGCACGCCTGCTCAAAGCTGCTATCGCAGCAATGAACAAGCATCAGCATGCCATGATCAAACATGCTAACAAGTCGCATAAAGAAGTGAACTTCAAAGTAGGGAGTTATGTCTGGGTCAAAATGTCTGAATTTTCTTACGAAGAGGGCGTATCATGAAAACTTCTTCCATTGTACTATGGCCCTTGGCAGGTTCTAAAGGTGATTGGGGATGATTTTGGTCATTCATATGTGATTGACGTGCCTCCTCATTTGCGCACATATCCAGTCTTTCACGCGTCCAAACTGTTTCCACACATCGATGACAAGACTTTTCCCTTCCGAGATTCTACGATACCTCGTCCTATCGACAGCGGCCATGAGATAGACAAAATCGTTTCCCATGAAGGAAGAGGGAGGAACAACAGTACAAGGTTCACTTCCCCTATCACCCGTTGAACGATTTTTTCTGGATCGACCGAAAAGAGCTGCTAAAGAATGTTCCACGTGTTGTTAACGCTTATGAACGACAGATCATTGATGGACAGACTGCTAAGTTTTCTGCAAAACTCACTCCTCACGGTCGTACTAAATCTCTCTTTCTGATCTACGCCTACGATGCATTTTGTGACGACTCTGAATGAGTTACTCGCTCGAAGGGACCTCGCTCTTGAGAGGGGGGTAGTGTAATGACCCGCCAAAAACACAGACTGGGAACACTGCTGATTTCTGGGATTTGCCTCTGGAATGAATGCCTTGCTGAGATTTCCGCATTTGGCTGTGGTTTTCAAGTCTGTGTGTGTGTGCGTGCCTGCTGGTTTGCATGCCTGTCTGAGTGCTTGTCGGCTGAGTGTGTGTGTGACCCGCAAGGGTACTTGTTGGTTGAAAGGCCCCGCAGGGCCGGTACTTACCTGTGGCTGTGACTTTGAGTGTTGCAGCGGGGAAAACACTCAAGTAGCGGGGGTAGGCCCGTGACACTTAGAGAAGCGGGGAAAAACACTCAAGTAGCAGGTAGGCCGGTACCACGCAAGTAGCGGTAGGAGTGTCGGGTACTGGAGGCCGAGAAGAAGAAGACAAAAAGTTGGCATTTTTAAAGGCCCAGTAGCGGTAGGCTAGAGGTAGGCCGGTACCAGTCCAAGTAGCCCGGGTCTAGGGCCTGTATGGACGATAGCAGAGCCTGCAATGATGTTTCCCTCCGAAAGGGAGAAGGTACCGCTTGCTAGGAGCCCGCGCGGCCTAGGAAGTCACCGCCCAAGAGGCCAGTAGGCCGCTATATCTTCCGGAAGAGCAAGTAGCTCCTCCTCATTTGCGGTATGCAAGGATTGGGGACATGCTGCTGGAGCACAGCGCTGGACTGGTACAGCGCTGCCTGGAGGTGAAGGGCAGCTGGGCGCTCAGCCTGGCTATGGCGAGCAGCCCAGCCTGAGAAGGAGGAAGAAGGGGGCGAAGAGGAGAGTGGCGAGGCACCTACCTGGCTATGGTGGACACCATCTTCATCACCTTGTTGGGCGCTGCATCTGGAAGGCCCCAGTTGGGGTAGTGCCGCACCAAGGGAGCTGGAGGCAGAGTCAGGCATGGCGGCTTAGTCAGCAGCAGCATAGCTGCTTTGAGTTGTCCTTTGGACAGGAGTGCAGCGTCATAGCTGCTTTGGGTTGTCCTTTGGACAGGAGGGAAGGGCCCTCAGTAGTCCGCCATAGCCTAGGCATGTGAGAGGAGGAAGGAGGGAAGCCATAGCTATGGTGGACTTGCGGTTGTTGTTGTTGTTGTTGTTGAGTCAGCAGTAAGAGGGAACTTCGGATATTGATTCTGGTTCATCCACTCATTGTTATATTATTGGAAGAAGAATAAGATTGGCGCAGTGAAGGAGGAGGAGGAAGGTGGAGAGAGAAGGGGGGATTTGTCATTGGTCTTGCTGGTGTACATCTTCTTCTTCTTCTTCTTCTTCTTCTTCTTCTTCTTCTTCTTCTTTCTCTCTTCTTTGGTCTCTATCTCTTTGCAAGTGCTTTCATTTCTTTCGCAATTGGGTGGCATTGTCTTTCATTGTGAAATTGCACTTTGAGAATGACCAGGATCTTAACAATATGGCATTCTGAAACGGTTTTCACCTTCGTGGTAGCAGATGCATATCCCAGGGCTCGATCCCTATACCTGCCCTGAACACGTGTATAGTACAGTTTGCCCCATCAATGTTTGAACCTGTGATCTGCCCCTAAAGTTGTCTGTCTAAGGCTGTTGCAGAAATGAAGGTTGAGTAGGTTCGAGCTGCTTACGTGTAGGGTAGGAGTCGTAGCTTATGCCTGGTCGTAGCTGCTGTAGATCTGAAGGGTCAACCTTAGTCATAGCTGCTACAATACCGAAAGGGCAAGTAGGAAGGTCTAGAGTCTTCTAGGACTGCCCCTTCGAGAGTGTCAGAAGCAGTCCGTAGGCAAGTGGGCAAGTCGGCAAGTGGGCAGACTTACCAGGTCTAGTCAGCGGTACCCAGTCCTAGTCGCACCTTGTCCAGTCAGCAAGTACCATGTGGAACTGTGTGCATCCTAGGCCCGAAGGAAAGGAGCAGACCAGCGATTGACTGAAGTATAAATCAAGAGGCAGCGTCCAGTTATTCATTCATTCAGACTGTGAGCCGTGCGGAAGTGCTGCTTGAGCGACTTGTGCAAGGAGGTCTGCGAGTGCCCGAGGAAGAAGTGGGCTGGAAGGGAGACGAAGCGGCCATAGTCGCTAGCTAGTGGTAGAGGTAGCAAGCAGCCATAGCTGCGCTAGGTTAGAGATAGGCCACAGCATGTTTGTATATGAGTGTGCAGAAGTTGTGAGCGTGTGTGGGACATCCAGGGAGATCAAAGGTAGCATGCGTGTGAACTGTTGCTGAGGATACAGCGTGGAAGGGTGTTGTGAGGGCGCACAGGCCCCATAGCCATTCGAAGCAAGTTGATTCTGAACTGTGTTCTTGGACACGATATCTCTAAGCTTTGTGTGGGCGCTTGTCGCTCGTGTGATTGCCATCTGTTTCATGCATGCTGAGTAAGAAAGAAGACGAGTCTGATTGCAATTCAGAAAAATAAACTTTCGTAATGACCCGCCATAACACAGACTGAGAACACTGCTGATTTCTGAAGTTCTGCCGATGGAATGGATGCCTTCCTGAGATTCCCGCATTTTGCTGTGTTTTCTAAGTCTGTATGTGTGTGTGCCTGTTGACTTGCGTGCCTGTCTGAGTGCTTGTCGGCATAAGTGTGTGTGTGACCCGCAAGGGTACTTGCTTGTTTGGCAGGCCCGTAGGGCCGGTACTTACCTGTGACCGTGGCATTGAGGGTTGAAGCAGGGAAAACACTCAAGTAGCGGAGCCAGGGGCCCGCGGTGCTTAGAGCAGCGGAAAAACACTCAAGTAGCAGGTAGGCCGGTACTGCACCCAGTAGCAGTAGATGTGTCGGTTACTCGAGGCCGAGCAGAAGAAGACAAAGTTGGCATTTTTAGAGGCCCAGTAGCTGTAGGCTAGGTCTAGGCCGGTACCAGTCCATCCAGTCTGAGTCTAGAGCCTGTGTGGGCAATATCAGAGTCTGCAATGATATTTCCCTCCGAAAGGGAGGAGGTACCTGTTGCTTGGGAGGCCAAGCGGCCTGGAAGTCACCGCCCAGGAGGCAAGCAGGCCGCTATATCAAGAGGCCGAGGGAAGAGCTCGGCCTCATTCTTCAGTGTGCGAGTTGGGCGTCACGCTGTTGGAGCGCCGGTTGGAAGAGCGCTGGCTGCTACAGCGCTGCTGGGAGTAAGAAACCGGGAGCTTCCACCTCGGCTATGGTGGAGCTTGGCCGGTAGGAGGAGGAGGGAGAAGGGGACCAAGGGGGAGAGTGGCGAGGTACCTACCTGGCTATGGTGGGCACCATCTTCATCACCTTGTCAGGCGCTGCATCTGGAAGGCCCCCGTTGGGGTAATGCCGCACCAAGGAAGCTCGGGGTAAAGTCAGGCATGGCGGTTCAGTGAGCAGCGCCATAGCTGCTTGAAGCGGCAGAGACATAGCTGCTTTGGGTTGTCCTTTGGACAGGAGGCTGAAGCCTCAGTAGTCCGCCATAGCCTCGGCTTGCAATGACGAGGAACGAGAAGGGTGGTCATGGCTATGGTGGACCTCATGTTGTGCCTGCAGTAGAAGTGGGATTCGAACATTGATTCTGGTTTAATCATTCAACATTATCATTGTTATTTCTTGTTTGAATAAGAGGGGAGGAGATTGGTTGGCGAAGAAGAAGAGCCTTGCCATTGGTCTATGCTGGAGTACATCATCTTCTTCTTCTTTCTTACTTCTTTTTCTTCGTCTTTCCCTCTCTCTCCTCTCAAGTTCATTCATTTCTTTTTGCAATTGGATGGCATTGCACTTTCTGATGAATGTACACTTCGAAATTGGCCAGGATCGTAACATTGGTATCAGAGCGGATTCTACTTGCTGGCGAGAGTTGACTTTGCTGCCATAACCCTAACCCTAGTGGTAAGGGCTAACCACTTAGGGTTAGGGCGGAAGCTAGGGTTAAGTGGGGCAGCGTGGTAAAGGGAAGCTGCCCCCACCTGGCAGGGCCGTGTAGGGTCGACACTAGACCCGGCCAGGTTGCTTGAGTGCATGTTTGTGGTGNCAACTTGAGAGAGGCAACAGTGAAGGGCACCTACAACTTGAATCTGGACTTCAAGGAAGACGAGGAGTGACTTTAGGGCTCCCCTCAAGTTAGGCGAGCTTGAGGGTGGCAGCCATATCTGCACCTACGGACTGCAAGTTGCTGCTTTGATCTTCAACATCGACGGGGGATCCGGCTTTGTATTTTGGGGTAGATGTTGACCCTCCTAGATGATAGGACGCTAGTGTAGAGGATGCTAATTGGGTCAGGAGGACAATGTGAGAGGGGGGTGAGTTCTTTCATCTCAAGAGCCCGGCCACTGAGGTAAGTGTCGTGCATGGAATTGACTGTCGGTTGGGGTTTTTTAGGTTCTTCTTCCATCCTCCATAGTCTTGATTGTGTGTGAGGTGTGTGAACTGCTTACTCACCTGACGAGTGAATGAATGGAGTATCTTGCTTGTCATGCTATATCTTTCTACAGTGCTTTGTTTATTTCATTCTGAACGGTTGTAGTCTGTAGGTTCTTTCTGGGGCTAAATTTCGTTTTTCAATTCGGTAGGGGCAGAAAGTAGGTCTTTCTGGCAGGCCCAAATCTGTTGACGTCAGTTACCTCGCTCTATCTGATTGGGACTCGGAGTTCATGCTTTCGGACCAGGACACTTGCTGCTGAGGGGATCTCAGCTGAGACGTTTTATTAGACTTTACCGCACGATCCGCCGCCTGACTGGCACCTGGGACACCAGTCAATTCTCTCTTGCATTTACATAGTACACTTTGAATTTGATTTGTTGTGTCTTCACGGAGTTGAGTCGGACCAGACTGTGTGGCGGAATCAAATCTCTCTGATCTTTTATTTTTTTGTTGGTGTTTTGACTGCTCTCCAGTCCAAATGAATTGTCGCTCCGGCTAGGAGTTCTACCTTCTCTTCTGATTGATTTCAAGTTGTTTCTTTCATTGGGTTCGTTAAATGCCTGCGTCTACACGATCGCAAACGAGAGAGAGAGAGAGAGAGAGAGAGAGAGAGAGAGAGAGAGAGAGAGAGAAGAGAGAAGCTTCTGAGTGTTGCTCTTGAGGGAGTGAGGAGAGGGAAGAGGAGTGTTCGTCCCAGAAGTGTGAGAAAGTACGGACCCCTCTTGAGAGACTTATCAACACCCTCATCCTCCATCATGGCATCTGCAACAGAATGAAAGCTGAAAATGGACGCTGCCCCTGAGGCAGAAAAAGCGCAGTACCTATTCTTCTATGAGAAAGCATTGAAGAGGGAAGAGGAACAGAAGGAGAAAGAGAGGGAAGACAAAGTAAAGGCTCATGAAGCCGTCTTCAGTATCGTGCCCGCCTTAACTGATGCTGAGGTGGAAGAGAAGACTGTCCCAGTCCTCAGGGCCTGAGTTGAAAACCATACTGGCCAACTCGCAAAGGTGTTCGACGAACTCAAGAAGTTGTGCGAGGATATGGCCCGGATGGCGCAGCAGCACCGTGACCAGCTGCAACAGTTTGCTAACTTGCAGCCGGCCCAAAATGTCCTTCCGCCTGCTTTCCCTGCTTCTAGTGTTGCGTGTCAGTCTGTTCTTGCCCCTCTAACCATGTCTTTTTCTTCCCTCCTCTTCTTTGAGTGTGGCCTACAACCTAACCGGATCTGCTGCAGGTCCAGACCCCGTTGTTGCTGCTGCAGCAGCAAGTGGCAGTGCAGGGCATTCTAGAATTGTTGCAGACCTGAATTCGGACCCAGCAACCGCTGGTCCAAGCTGCAACTTTCCTTACATGGGTAGAAAGGCGGCACAAATTCCATCTAAATACGACAAAAAGGACGCCATTGAATCCTGGATCAGCTCTGTGCGATCCTACTTTGATGTGTTGGGGATACTCCAGGTTACTCAGTCGTCGGTCCTAAGGACCAATGTGGAACCCACAGTAAGGGGTTTCTTAGAAATCCAAGTCGTGCAAGCAGACTATAAAAGAATAGACCTGAACAAATGGCTGAAGGCTACGCCTGTAGCCACACTCGAGGAACTCTTGATCAAACAATATGCTGATCCACATGATGCAGCCAAAGCTAGACTTAAGCTTGACAGCTCAAGCACAACAAGTGGACCGGCACCATGCATAGTCTGCGGCAGTACGTCAGTAAACTTTTTGCTACTCCTGATTTGGAGATGACTGCGCAGTCTTGCTTGGATGTGATTAAAGGTATGGTCCCCTCTACTATAACACATCGCCTGGGGCTCAAACTCATAGCGTATACAAATTGGCTTACCCTCATGCGGGACTTAGTCAAGATGGAGGCACAAGACCTCCCGGGTGGATCGGGTGGCAAAAAGGCCACCGACCGCAAACGGTTCCCAGGCAGCAACCGTTTTTCAGCGCACGATCTACTTGAGGATGATGAGGAGACCTTTGCAGAGGATCCTCCTCTTGATGACGATCAAGAGCAAGGCTGCGAGGCATCTTGCTCTTCGTCAACTTATGAGTTTGAGTATGTAAATGACGAAGAATCCATGAATGCCTTCAAGAAGACTACCTTCAAAAGTAAGGGACCGAGGACCATAGTGAAGAACAATACTAACACTATTCTCCTTCCCAAGGGAGCGAAGATTTCACCCAAAACGGAAGATCCTGCCACAAAACCATGGGTAGATCTCCGAATAAGTGAAAGTGAGTGGAAACACAGGGTGAAGAAAGGGGTTTGCCTGCATTGCACCAAACCGGGACACTCAGTCCAACATTGCTTCGAATTGCAGCAAGGAAACCGATAATGGGGGTAGAGACATCATCAACACACTCTACGGACGAAGAGGCTGAACATGTAAGTGTAGATCCTTCACCAGATTCTGATCCTACTCAACAAACCTCTCTTGACACCCCATCTGATGCTGATTCCAAGGCTGAGAAAGTACACATCCTATACAAGGCGCCTTGAGTGGAGTCGGAAGAAATTGACTTTCATTCTCTCTTGTCGCGCTGGGCTCACATGAAGCAAGAACGCGCGCAAGGGAAAACAAAGTTGATCTTCTTCAAACTCCGCATTAATGGTCGTTACATCCGTGTGTTGGCTGATTGTGGCGCAACCGCTAACTACTTCTCACCGCACAACATTCGTAAGGCATGCTTGGGAATGAAGCAAGTGACTTTGCAGAATCCTTGTCGGACCCAAGTGGGCAACCAAGAGGTTGTCACATCTACGCATGCAGTCAAAGGTGTGCGCACTACCTTTGACGCAACCCGCACAATCACACATGAGTTGAATTTCTACGTCCTTGATCAGTGCCCCTTCGACGCGATTATTGGCTTAGGCTGGTTGCAGGCCCAATGTGAAAGAACCACGTGGAAGGACTAACAGTTCATGGTCAAAGATGCCATGGGAATTGAGCGTCCAGTCCTCGAGTCCCAAGTAACTTTTCTCAATACAATGCAACTCTGCAACAAGTGGCGCAAGCGCAAAGTTGATGAGCAAATGTATATAGCCTTTGTTAGGCCTGCTCATGTGCCTTCTATTTTTGTTGTACATAACGATTCTACTTTGCATGTCGTTTTTACCTCTAATGCAACTACTTCTACCTCTACTAAATCTACTTCTAGTCCAAACGACTCTGCTTCCAATTCTGTTGCTTTGGTTGCACCTTATGCAATCCGGTATGCTTGCACCTGAAAGTGATGATCCACCTCCAGAAGTCCCATAAAAAATATGCAACCTTCTCAACCGATTTCCTGAAGTCTTGGCCGAACCGCATGGAGTTCCCGTGCGTCCGGTTTGACACAAGATCGAGTTGATAGAAGGTAGCGCTCCTCCAAAAGGCTGTGTTTATCAAATGGGCTCAGGCTAATTGGAGGAGTTGCGAAGACAGATCGATGACATGATTGGGAAGAGATGGATCAAGCCAAGCGAATCCGAATTCGGTGCACCGATTTTGTTTGTCCCGAAGAAAGGAGGCAAACTATGTGTATCGATTACCTGAATTGAATAGAATAACAAGAAATAATGCATATCCTTTGCCGCATATTGATGATCTGCTTGATGTTGCAGGTGGGTGCAAGGTCTTTAGAAAGATTGATCTCAAGTCTGGCTACCACCAGATTGAAGTCGACCCTGCAGACCAGCATAAAACTGCATTCAAAATTCGCGATGGGTTGTACGAGTTTACTGTCATGCCCTTCGGTCTCACGAATGCACCAGCCACCTTTTAAAGTCTCATGGACAAGGTGTTCCGCAATCAGATCAATCGATTTGTTGTTGTTTATCTGGATGATATACTAATCTTCACCAAGTTGATGGAGGAGCACATGAGACACCTTGAGGAAGTGTTACAAATCCTCAAGGATGCGCAACTCCATCTCAACTTGAAAAAATCTGAGTTTGGGAGGGACAACGTCATCTACCTTGGACATCGGTTGTCTGCTGCAGGCCTAGAGCCCGAGGCAACCAACATTGAGGTCATCCGCAACTAGCCTCAACCGGTCAATGTCCGCGAGTTGCGTTCTTTTCTTGGTCTTGCGTCATACCACCGTAAGTTTGTACCCAAATTCTCTATCATCGTCCGTCCGTTGTCCAAGTTGACAAGTAAGAATGTGTCTTACACATGGGATGGGGAATGCAATACAGCCTTCCAAGCGTTGAAGGAGGCTTTGGTAAATCATTCGGTGCTCCACATTGCAGATCGCAAACTTACATTCGTAGTAACTACGGATGCAAGCTTGTATGGGATTGGTGCAGTGCTGCAGCAAGATGACGACGATGGCTTACGTCCGCTTGAATATTACAGCAAACACATGCCCAGCCACAAGGTAGGTGCCTCCACTTACATGCGAGAACTCTACGCCTTGAGAGAGGCACTAGATCATTGGAAACACTACCTCTTGGGTCGTCATTTCAAAGTGTTCTCAGATCACGAGACTTTGAAATGGATTCAGACAGATTAATCCATCAACCACATTGACCCGCTGGCTGCATGAGATTGATGTGTATGATTTTGAACTTAAGCACAAGAAAGGTTGTTACAATCGCGTTGCGGATGCTTTGTCTCGCCATCCTCAGTACATGACTTGCCTTGTGGGTTCCTATGATCTCCGTAAGAATTTGAAGGAGGAACTCATTGAGCACACTGCGAAGGACCCAGAACTCAGTCCCATCCTTGAGCAGATTCAGGTTGACCCTAGCAGTCAGCCTGATTTCCATGAGTGTAAGAGCTTACTTTTCCTACGTTACGGGAAGCACGATCGACTGTGTGTACCCAACCATGAGTCGATCCTTACTCACTTCTTGGACTTGGCTCATGACCGGAGTGGACACTTCGGTTTTGAGAAAACATACGGAAGTTTGCTGCAAAAGTTTGTATGGCTTGGAATGAAAGGAATGACACGAAAGTTTGTGGCTGAGTGTGAAGTCTGTCAACGCATCAAACCGTCTCAGCAAAAGCCCTATTGGCTGTTGCATCCTCTTCCTATTCCTGATGGCCCGGGTGAGTCTCTTTCCATCGACTTCACGGACATGGGGAAGAAGAGTAGGAATGGATATTCGCAAGTAATGGTGATCTTTGACCGCTTTTCAAAATTTATGAATCTGATTCCATTACCACCTCACGCCCCAACTGACCTTGTGATCAAAGAGTTTCATAAGAAGTACATTCTGCAGTGTGGACCCCCGAAAACTCTCGTGACTGATCGGGACACTAAGTTCATAAGTGCAGATTGGAAGGACTTCACCTCCCAGATCTATGACATCAAACTCAAGATGACATTTGGTCGACATCCCGAAGCCAATGGGCTGGCCGAGGAGATCAACCAGACTGTGATCCAGCTTTTCCGAGCTCTAATTGTGCCTGATCAGAACTCTTGGGATGAGGAGTTGTCGATTGTGCAGGGGTTGTACAACAACTCCATACACCCCTCCACCGAGATAACACCTAACCGGTTGCACCTGGGGTGGGAAATTCGCAATCCTCTATCCTATCTGTTTCCTGAACAGCCATGTGGCTTGACACCTGGCCAGCCAGGCTATAGCGCTAAGTTTGATCGTTTGCTCAAAGTTGTTGTCGCAGTTATGGAAAAGCGACGCAGTGCCATGATTAAGCATGCAAACAAAAAGCGTCAGCCTGACCCTTTTACAATGGGAAGTTATGTCTGGGTTAACATGTCTGAGTTTTCTGAAGAAGAAGGTGTATCACGGAAGCTTCTTCCTCAGTACTACGGTCCGTGGAAGGTGCTGAACCGAGTAGGAGATGACTCCTTTGGTCCTTCTTACACGATCGACGTGTCTACTCATTTGCGCACGTACCCAGTCTTTCATGCGTCGAAGTTGTTTCCGTATGAACCACCTGAAACTTTTTCGTATCGAGAATCAATGGTTCCCCGCGCAATCAATGGCAGTCACGAGGTTAATAGAATTGTCGAGCACAGTGGAAAGGGAAGAAACAGACAGTACAAAGTCCATTTTTTGTACCACCCGTTGAATGACTTTTACTCGATCGCTAAGAAAGACTTGTTGCAGAGTGCCCCGCGAGTCGTCAACGCATATGAACGATTGATTAGTTCTGAACAACAGCCTAAATTCACTGCTACCCTCACTCCTACGGAATATACCCGATCTCTCTTTGCTATTTACGCTTATGATGCATTATGCAAGGACTCTGATTGAGTTACTCGCTCGAAGGGACCTCGCTCTTGAGGGGGGGGTAGTGTAATGACCCACCATAACACAGACTGAGAACACTGCTGATTCTTGAAGTTCTGCCGATGGAATGGATGCCTTGCTGAGATTCCTGCATTCGGCTGTGTTTTCTAAGTCTGTATGTGTGTGTGCCTGTTGACTTGCGTGCCTGTCTGAGTGCTTGTCGACACGAGTGTGTGTGTGACCCGCAAGGGTACTTGCTTGTTTGGCAGGCCCGTAGGGCCGGTACTTACCTGTGGTCGTGGCATTGAGGGTTGAAGCAGGGAAAACACTCAAGTAGCGGAGCCAGGGGCCCGCGGTGCTTAGAGCAGCGGGAAAACACTCAAGTAGCAGGTAGGCCGGTACTGCACCCAGTAGCAGTAGATGTGCCGGGTACTCGAGGCCGAGCAGAAGAAGAAAAAGTTGGCATTTTTAGAGGCCCGAGGGGCCTGGAAGTCACCGCCCAGAAGGCAAGCAGGCCGCTATATCAAGAGGCTGAGGGAAGAGCTCGGCCTCATTCTTCAGTGTGCGAGTTGGGCGCCACGCTGTTGGAGCGCTGGTTGGAAGAGCGTTGGCTGCTACAGCGCTGCTGAGAGTAAGAAGTCGGGAGCTTCCACCTCGGCTATGGTGGAGCTCGGCCGGTAGGAGGAGGAGGGAGAAGGGGACCAAGGGGGACAGTGGCGAGGTACCTACCTGGCTATGGTGGGCACCATCTTCATCACCTTGTCAGGCGCTGCATCTGGAAGGCCCCCGTTGGGGTAGTGCCGCACCAAGGAAGCTCGAGGTAGAGTCAGGCATGGCGGTTCAGTGAGCAGCGGCATAGCTGCTTTGGGTTGTCCTTTTGGATAGGAGGCTGAAGCCTCAGTAGTCCGCCATAGCCTCGGCCTGCAATGACGAGGAAGGAGAAGGGTGGCCATGGCTATGGTGGACCTCATGTTGTGCCTGCAGTAGAAGTGGGATTCGGACATTGATTCTTGTTCAGCCATTCAACATTATTATTGTTATTTCTTGTTTGAATAAGAGGGGAGGAGATAAGGAGGAGGAGATTGGTTGGCGAAGAAGAAGAGCCTTGCCATTGGTCTATGCTGGAGTACATCATCTTCTTCTTCTTTCTTACTTCTTCTTCTTCCTTCCCTCTCTCTCCTCTCAAGTTCATTCATTTCTTCTTGCAATTGCATGGCATTGTACTTTCTGATGAATGTATACTTCGAAATTGGCCAGGATCGTAACACTTGTATCAAGTCTTATGGGGGTTGCGAAGCTCAAGGCCTCGATACGCCCTACTGGGCCCTATTTTCTATACAGTCGGCCGCCCTAAGTGAAGCCAGGCTCGACTAAGGCCTACAACCCCATTTTGGAAGCAGTTTTGCGCTCGAGAACATTTCGGAACCATAACTGTCTGTCGCTCACCAGGAAGAGGAGCACGCAAACGAATCTCGAGCTCACGAGGAAGGAGTTCATCGGCCATCAGAACACACACCTCATGTAGACCCATAGGACGGTTATAACGCCTTGCATGTTCCTCCTCAGGCATGGCATCCGGATTTATGACCAACTTCCTCTCATTCAAGGTCTCCTGCGGAAGGTCAGCAACCGTCATAAGGTCCTTCACGTAATTGTTACATTGTTGTAGCAATTCATGAAACCTTCTCAATATGCGTTTCGCTCGATCAAGTTCAACGTCGGATGTACGTGTAGGCAAGTTAAGGAAATCTACCCTTTGATCAATCGCATCATCCAAACGTTGAGGATCGTGCAAGTATAGTTGCGCAAACTGAGGACGTCCCCCTTCCCCGACAGCCAATGCACCGATACGATAAAAGATTGGACCGTGAGCCCGAAGTTGGCCCTGGAATACTTGGACACCATCGCTCGGCTGCTTCAACCGTGAGGATGCGAGGGATAAACTATTATCAATTATCCTCGCATTGTTTCGAAGGAATCGGTCGTCGGAACTTTGAGACGTCCAAAGGGAAAGAATCTCATGTTCCGGGGAGCCTTCGCAAGGTCATTCCCATAAAGGACAACGTTTTGTACCTTTTCGGCAACACATCTTTGTCCATTTTGTTTCATGATGCTACAATTTAGCACCACAATGCTTACACGGATTTCGACTGCCAATCCCGAATGGTTCAACAGTGCTAGCATTCCCAAAAATCGCAACGGTGTTCTCAACCGCCGCATACGTTGTTGCCACGGGTGCCGATGGGAGTGCATTAAGATCAGGAGCCGGAACATTATGCGAATCATTCATTTCTTCCTCGCGACTATTTGGTTTATTGTCTTCACGAGTCATTGAATTTCGATTTCTCACGGATGGATTCTGCGATTGTCTTGCTCGGGATGACAGACTCCGCGAGTGCCTCGCCCGAGAAGATTGACTCAGCGATTGTTTCACAGGAGAAGATGCACTCCTCGATTGCGCAGAGGCGCTCGCTCGAATCTCTCGAAGAATATTCACAGCGAACAAACTTTGCCTCACACTCCGCATAAAATCTTTATGAGCACGCATATCTTCTTTCCTCCTATGATTCTCAAGCGCAACTCTCAATGCACGCATACGTTGAACATGAAAGTTTGGTCGTTTTCCCTGGCTTTTCCTTCGTTTTGAAATTATACGCGACGTAGAACATGATTCATTCACATTCGTTCTATCGACTTGTTTTGTTCCTTCACCAGCCTCTACAGTACTTTCAACAACTATTTCACTTGCATCATAGCCCGATGACACACGGTGAGGCATCGACGACAAAGATCCAAGTTCCAAACGACGCACGACTTTATTCGCACGCAGTCGTCGAATCAACAACATACGGTACCGTTTGTTGCGCCTTGAACAAATCGGTTTCCACAATGATAATCTTCTCCGTCGATTATGAGATCCAATAAACTTTCTAATTAATGTGTTCGACGAATTCGGTTGGGTCGTGGCAGCAGCAGATGAATGTGCATGAACATTTGTCAAAGTGGGAGAAAGGTTGCTCTCCACACATTTTGGTCGGACATCGGCAGTCAATGTCGACGATGAACAATTGTGCACATGTGGCGAGTGCGAGGGAAAATCATCGAGTAAAACCGATCTTTCGACCATCGAAATGGAATCTGCATTTATTGCAACATCCGTACGAATTTCAAGTGGATGTTCACTTTGCAAGGTCATAGAAAGATTTTCATGACAACTAATGCAATCCGTACGAACATTAATATTTCCTTGACTCGTTCTTTTGAAAAACACAAGGCTTGTGAAATCATTCATCGATGGAATCGCTTGTCGAAAAGATAGAGACCTATCACTGTATTGTTCTTCGGGAGAACAATCGGGACCATCATCTTGAGTTACCATCGGTTGTTTATCTCTCATGGGAGCAATCCCCTCACTTGCAGCACCTACCGCCTATTGTAAAGACCTTCGGGTTCGACGACTTTGAGAAACTGGTGGTCCACGTTTGCGGTGTTTGTGTTGTGATGACATCGGTGTGTCACTCGTAGAGCGACCGGGAGTAATATTCGAACCTATACGCAATCTCAATCCATGGTTGGATTAGGAAGAAGGGCAGTTTAACGAAGACAAACCGACTTGACCTGGAAGAAAGGAAGGACACCCAGTACACTCTGATACCATTGGCGAAGACACCCGAGGATCCTTAACAGCCCTTTCACAACGCCGAAGGCGTTTGCGACACTTTCACGGAACATGCAAGGACCTATCCGCAGGTGAAGAGAAAGTTGGAACGGTGGATACATTACTGTTGGTTGAATCGTCATATGGATCTTGGTCCTCTGCCATGTTAATGGGCACATACGTACGTATTTGTACATGGGCACGTCACAGCGGACAGGAGGAATAAGATCCATACAGAAAACCGGAACGAAAATAATACACCTCAAAACATCCATATATAGATGTAATTATGTGAAGAAGAGTAATATAGTGTCAAGTAGAAAAAAAAAGAAAAAAAGAAAAACAAAGAAGACGTAGTGCAACACGAAGAACGCAACCAAAATGCAAAGCACAGACGTTAAAAAAAAAAAAGGAGTCAGTTCGTTTTTTTTTTTTTAGCGCGTCTATCCAGGTTAATCAATGTTAATTCACATCGGAATTTATTTGTTCGTGCAAATATAGATGTATAGGTTTACTTTCATGTTTTTGCAAACGTTTAATCGGGACCGGAACTTCTTTGAACTCCTATTGAGGTTAATTAAGACGCCTCCTATTTTGTTTGTATGCCTCATTTGTTTCTTTTATTCAATTTCTGATCCTATACGCCCCATAGTCTTTTCAGGGCCCCATGCGGTAGAGTCATACGTACCTCGTATGTGCACGTTTGCCCTTTGTCATTCTCTGGCAGGGCTCACTTTCCTGTTCGTATAAATTTGTTACTAGGATCGGAACTTTTTTTGGCTCCAATCCACCATAATCGAGGCGGCTCCTACTTGTGGCCAGTGTTAGGTATCCTAAGTCGGTCATCTGTCCACAAAAGATTTGAAAAAGGTAACATGTCTTCGCCGACCTTTCCGAGCCCCGATCGCTAGGAAGTGGTCTGTAGTACCCATTCTCGTCGCCTGAGCACGAGGCCCAAATCTGAGAAGTAGGCATTGGTTCCACCTCAACAACATTGCACCACCCCCATAAATGGATCTTTGCAGCGTGTCGCACCTCTCCCCAGCCAGCCTCGAAGGTCGTGGATCCAGGAAGAGTCATTCCTAGCGATCGAGGTCGGGCAAACCGTTGATGGTCTCACCTTTCTTCTCCTCTTTTGCTTGGGCGACTTTGATGAAATAGGAGCAAAGGGTGTAGAGAACAAAACTTTTTGGAATGGATCTATAGGCGAGAGGAGGTCATTCGGGATAACAGGGGTGCCTTCGGAAAAAGGCTACGTTTATTGCCAACTTTATTCCTTCTTATTGGATTGGTTTCTTCTCCAATATTCATTCCAAATAAATAAGTGTGAACCCCCCTCCCAATAACACTTAATTTGCTTCACATAAGCGCCTGAGTATTTTCAGCGCCCGATGTAGACCAATCATACGTACCTTAATTATTCTCGAGCATATTTTACTTTCCTTCGATATCGTTTACTGGAAGACGGCCTAAGTTTATTGTTGTTTTTTAATTTACTATCGAGACTCTTTCTTTCTAATTATTCATGAAATTTACATTATAACATCACAGAACATTTAAGCCTACATTTTTTTTTTTTTGCAAACTTCTTACTCATCTCAACTGGTTTTGAAGATTATCTGATGTCTATATTTTAAGGGATACTCACCTGGTTGTTTTATAAGAATAAGCAGAAGAGTATAAGAATGAACACACAAAACCATACAATATTGAAAAACAGAATTTAACAAATGTTAGCAACTAAGGATTAATATCATCTTCATAACCATAAACACATAGAACACGAGATCATATACCAACAAACGACTAAGGTGACTTTTATTTGTATACATCAACAATATTTTCTTCCAATTCCATCAATAGTTCTCAAAAAAAGAAAAAAAAAGAAAAAAAAA
>BFEA01000044.1:4379700-4400851 GCA_003427395.1 Chara braunii
CCCCCCCCCCCCCCCCAACCAAACAAGAACATTCACAACTTTCAACACAGATTTTGTTTTTCCTTTAATTAATCCACTCTGACAATCACTTTTTGCTTTTTCGAAAAGGGCGAGGCCCTACGCTGGCAGGGGTCCCCCTCTATATAGTCTTAGGAGTCGTGGTAGGAAGGTAGTGAAAGGGAAAAAAAAATTGAGAGAAGAACAGTGTGTAGAAAAAGACGCGCGATGGTATAGAGATATCATCATCGGACTGACCTGGCCCAGGCAACCCAGAACCATTTCATTCGACTGATTTGAACTCCGGTCTGCTGATGAACAGTTGATGGGTGTGCCATTCAGCCACATGGGCCGGGGTTGCTGCATCCACATCATTTGCCCAGGATTTGAAGCCGTGATCTTTCACATAGCCAAAACCTTGGAGCGCCCAAAAGAAAAAGGAAAAAGAAAAGAGAGGTAACTAGGGCGCAGCCACAATTTCAGTTTTAAATCCAGTTCACACATCCCTCAAATACAACACATCCCCACCCGAAGCTAAAGCTGGGTTGAATACAACACATCACCACCCGACCCTTTTCGTCGGTTTGACACAACATTCACGAAATCGTGACTGAAACGCATTTTCGAACTGAAACCTTGACAGCACCCTAGTTTTCCCAAAAAGGAAAGAAAAGGAGTTGTGAATCTTGTGATATCATTGTTGGACTGAGCGGTCCCACCGGTGATTCAGAATATTTTTCTTGTAAGGGACGCCGGGCCCACTTCCCGGTTTTGTATAAATAATGAAGACAAGCTTTTGTTAAAAAAAGAATGATTTTACTCTAGTCATCTGATTGCATCTGGTTTCGAACTCGGATCCGCATGTCAACAGTTCATGGGTGTACCAACTGAGCTACCGTAGGCCCGTTGCTAGTTGTGATCTTTTTATTAACGGTTACAACATGCGTATGCACACCATTCAGCCACATGGGCTGTGTGACTGTGGGCTTACTCACAGTAGGACTTTCCTGGATGTATATGACCGCTTTTCCGACCCCGTGTGGATGCACCTGACAGCAATTACGTTCTCAGAGAAGTGGAAAAGGTCCTCATGGGAGTACGCCCTGTGTGTTGTGGCCTTCGCATTACTGCACAACACACATCTACTAGCCTGCAAAACCTGCAGTGAAAGAAAAAGAGAAAAAAGCAACTGGAGTTGATGTCCCACTTGGCAGGATTCTTCGTTTATGACCATTGATTCAAGAAGATCAACGGTTTGGATGCGGAAAAAAAAATAAAAAAATAAATCACTGTCAAAGAAAAAAAAGAAACGTCAAAAGAACAAAAAAAAAGAGACAGGAAGATGAACGGCCAAACATGAGGAACTCGGTTAGGGCGAGGACCCTCTAGCAAAGAGGACAGGATTTAACGCATGCATGTGGACGCGTCTGTGGAGAGATGCCAAAAAATGGCTATATTGGTCGGCTTTTCTGAATCTCTGCATAAGACACGTCCAGATTTATGTAAATTTGTTGTTAATAAAATTTTGAACTGTCTATAATAAACCAATAAATTTACATTTATAATGTTTATTAATTCATAAATTATACATTGAAATTAATAATATACTTAATGATAATGATAATCATATGCAAGGAGTATGAGCGAGAGCGATATACAGAAAACCAAGTTGCAAAATCACGCAGATGTCCAGATAGTCATGTACAGGCGGAGAGCACAAATGCACCGAGATTCCATCCAAATAAGAGCAATACAATGAACTCGTGAGCCAATGTTCGAGCCCTCAGGCCACACCAACGCAGAATCCATGTCGCTCCTCTCTGTCTGACGCCCAGCGCCCAGCCTACTCTACATGCCTATCTACTCAACCTACGTTCATGCAACAGGCTCACTTCGTCTTAGAAGACCAATGTACATGTCGTCAACACCAATGCTGACCTCCCACATACACCAGGTATGCATCTCTGCCTCCCCTCATCACCCCCTGACACCCCTCTCTCTCTGCACCGCCTCCCGCGGACCCCTGTTGTCGCCCTTCACCTGCCCCGCGCCCTGCAGCCCAGCTATGCCTCTAGCGCCCCGATGCCCTGCAGCGCCCTCACCTTGCAGCGCCCGTGCGCGCCCTGACCCAAGCTCGCGCATGCAGCCTCACGCAAGCTAGCGCAGCCGCGTGTCCGCAATGCACGCATTGGCCAGAATGCCGAACCCTGGCTGCCCTCTTTCCTATATGGAAGCGGCAGCCTCTGCTGGTCTGCGTGGCCCTGGCCGTGGAGGCTTCCAGTAGCTTCCGGTCAGGCCCCAGTACCTGCGCCCAGGCCAACTTGACAGTCCTGGGCCCTTTTCGGTTGGGCACACTCAGAACATTCCAGGCCTTGGATGTTTGCTGCACTGGACCACGGGGTAGATACAACAACAATGCTGCTTTCTTGTTTACCCGTGGCCACTTCGTAATGTATCTGCCCCTGAATGCGTGTGCGCTGGGCTCAACCACCCGGATCCAGGGTAGGCCTCAGGTTGCTCGTCAACCTACTGTCATGCAGCAACTGCCTGAGGCCCGAATTGGAAAATGCTGAGATAGGGGCCTCCCGTGAATGTTCAGGCCCGCCTTCACTTAGGGCGGGCACGAGGCTTGGTGAGGACTGCAGCCAGACCATATGCGTATTGTCTAAGGGCCCCCTTCGAGACACTCCTCACCCATCCCCCTTAGCTTTGAAAGTCTGCTGAGATGCTTCTATGCAGGTGCCTTCCCCTTCAACCTCTCTCATAATCTGCCACAACCTGAGGTGTTGTTTCCATGAGTTCCTCTCTTGTGAACCATCGATCTTCTTTCGGATCCGTGTGATGCCTGAATCTGACCCTGTATTCCCTCTTGGGTTCGACGGTCTTCCTCTGCCGACAGGCTTAGGAACAGGCATATCTTTGTGCTCCAGAATGTCGTCGACGTCCACGTGGCCGTCCATGGTTGGGGGCAGCATAGATCTCCTTGATGGGAATTGTTGTGTCTCAGCGAAAGGTGCAAGCTTTGAGGCGTGAAACACAGGGTAAGTGCGTAGGTGACCAGGGATTCGAATCACATACGAGGTACCATCCTCTTCACTACCCACAATATCCAAGACTTCCCAAGGACCGAAATATTGAGGCATTAGTTTCCTAGAGATGCCGAACTCCTGTCCCAACTCACTCGCCATAACCCAGACACGTTCCCCTACCTGAAATATGGACTGTCGACGATGCTTGTTCTGAGAAGCAATCATTGCTTCTTGAGATTTCTTGATGTGTTCGACAACTTGCTGCAGCAACTTCTCGTACTGGATACCAGATTCAATGGTTCCAGGAGTTGCAGCAGGTCGGTTTTCAGGCAGGAGAAAGTCTAGAGCAGACCTAGGCCTCCAGCCCAAGTGCATCTTATTGGGAGTGACGTCGGTGGTGTTGTGTACAGCGTTGTTGTACAGACTGGCGATGAGAGGCAACTTCTCATCCCAGTCATCTTGGCTGGGCTTTATGTAATGCCTCAGCAGATGCTGCACCACTCGGTTCATCTGTTCAGCCTGCCCATTGGCTTCGGGATGACTCCCAGAAGTCATCAGGAGTTGGCTGCCCATCTATTCTGCAACCTTCTTCCACATCTCACTGTAATGGTGGCCAAAACGCGTCGCAGCCAGGTCACTTGAAGTCAAGCTATCCCCATCTCCTCTCTGGTAACCCTCCAGTTAGCAACAGTACACCTTTTCAACAACTCACCGTCCCTCCAAGTTTGTCGACTTTATGCCAGGGCCTGCAGCCTCGCTGTCGGTCTGTTACTGCGCAGACTGGCCCTACTGCACAGGCTAATGGAACTAGAGGCGTGTCGGCCAATTAGAAGGCCTGCACCTTCTCAGCCGGTCTATTGTGGCCTAGTTTAGCAATAAACAGCGTTGCAGGCTAAAAAGCAATCCTGCAGTCTTCGAGGCTCGCCTCCTATCGCTCCATTCAATCGGTTGTGCAGTGCGCCATCAGCAGGTGAACAGGCGGTTCATAGCCTACTTCACACTTCTGCTGACTGCTAAAATGGGCAGACTGTCAACCAGCGAGGGAGGTACTCAACCTGCAATTCCCTTTTCGCCGTGTGCCCATAGCTAGCTTGCTCAGCAGAACAGCAGTACACCGACCAACAGGTAGATCTCCAGTTTGGTGACTGCCTCCCGTTGCTTCGCTCTACAGGATGGTAGCGAGACAGCCACTGACAAACCTTCAACTCGCAACAATAACCCTTGAAGATGCAATAATAGAACAGCGATGTTTTACTGTCTGTCAACAACACTCGGTCATATGCATGGCAAGGTTCCAACAGAAGCACAGCAGATGCACTATGGCCGCTATTCAGAAACACCAAAACGAACCTGAATCTTTCATTTAGACCCTGCGAACGTATGCTACCGTCCAGCCGGTCGCATAGAGAGCTATAGGGAGGCTACCTCCCCGCCAAGACGAGCCAATCAGCATAAATCCACCGCTGGACACAGGGAAGACACAGCGTTGTGACACCCCCTCCCCCCGTGCGCAGCCCCGAATGTCTACAGCATCCGAGGCGTTCCAGTTGTCCGTCTCCGACAGCAGCACCCGACTCGACTCTCTATCAGACGAGTTCCAAACAATGACGACCGTTAGTCCCTTCTCTCACAGTTTACGCTTGCACCAGAATCGGAGTCCAGACTGAGTAGTGGCCCCTCGTTGCTGTTTCCTCAAAGACTTCAGTGGGATCAAGCACGCAACGAGGGAGGCGACTCCCTCGAGGAAGGCGAGCCCCACACCGTGCAGAATCGCCTGACTTCCAATGTAGCTTGCTGCCTTTCAGACCAGATTTACAAACCCCTAGTGATGCGACGCAGACCAGTTGGCTACAAGTGGGAAGGTGCCCACAACCAGGTCAAGGTACAGGTAGGTTCACTTCTCTCCTCCTCTACTTCGTACCTCCTTCCCCTTCTTCCGACTCTCTCTTCTTTGCGCCCTCCTCCCGTCGAATGAGCAAATTCGGATGCATCTACCTCCAGAACGTGGAGGTCCGCACTGCTTCCCGTTGCCTCGTTAGCCACTTCCCTCTATTCACGCACCTCCCATCTCCCACTGTGCTTGAACTAAGGCCTCACCGAGGAATATGACACAGCGGTCAGATTCTCCCGGGTCCAGAACCTCCAGAACGGACCTTCGCTCGCCTTGTTTCGCTGAGCATCAGGCTACCTACGAAACTCTTGTTCCCGTCATGTCTTCTCTTGCGATGTCTCCGTGCACGTCCCTTCTTTTCTAACTCTCTTCTCACTGATCTAGAGTTAAAACTAACGTTACTACTAAACTCGACATGCCTCAAAACACTAGTCTATCATCCTTCTTCAGTCGATTTCGTCAAGAATCGAGGGGAATCTCGATTCTCTACCGCCCATCGTTCCCTCCTCCGCTATATCTCGGCGCACCCCTTTTCTCACTAACCTCTTCCAACTCTAACTTTCTACTCAATCTGACATCATAATCTGATTCGTCCAGGGTCAACCCCCCAGAATTGCATCTTGCCTCTCTCGATTCCGCAAAGGATCGAGAGATCTGCGTCTCCTTGGCTGCGCCTGAACTCTCAGCCCGAACTCTCAGCCCGCCATCTTCGTTCCTTCCTTTGTCGAATGTACCCGACACGAATTATCGCCCGGGTCCATCCCTCTACTCACCTTTTCCCTTGGCCTCTCTCAGTCGACCCGCTGCATGTTTCACCTGCGGCTGTTTGCGCAGCTTCTCCCGTTCGACACTAGCGCAGATGACCCGGCCTCGGTTGGTTTGCACAGGCGCCTCTCGACCCTGCCCAGTTCGCCCTGTCGGCCTCGTCCTCTCCACGGTCCCGTCAGTACCCAAAGCCTCTATACTAATCTACCAGTGCCTTTGCGCAACAACCTTCCCAACTGTTTCGGCCAGCCCGCGGGAGAGTCCGTGGAGATTAGACTGTAGGACGGTTCGTTTAGTCTTTCGGCCCTACACTCCGGCTCGACGGACGGAATGCAGCAGTACCGCTGCAGTTTTCCACCACAGAGCCCCAACCTGTTGCGAACCTGCAGCCTGAGTCTTAGTGAGGCTGACCTAGTGTAGATCTGAAGGCGTAAGTGGAGAAGGGCCCCATGTGAACTGGTGCTGGAACAGCTTGCCGCACAGTCAATACTGCGGCAGCGTCTCATCGGTGCCTTTCGCCCCAGGCACAGCTAAAAAAAACACCCAGGCCCGAACGCAGGCCTGCTACTTCAACAGTCCACTCGTGTTCCCACCGAGGTAGGCCAGCGGGTCCACGGCCGGTTCCAGAACTGGTACCGGACCCGGATGGGATATAAAAAAAATTCAAATAATGATAAAATTAAAATAGGGGGACCGAGGGCCTGGACCTATCGACACTTCCCCGGTCCTGCCAGCAGGGCCCCCGATCGACCTTCCCCAACAAAGACTAAGGGGGATAGTCCCGCGGGACCCTCAACCCCTCAGCCCTTCTCATCCAATGCTGCTTCGCTCCTAAGCCGCCGCCTGCTGGTCTCGATCCCCGCACCTCCGTTTCGCAAGTCCAATGTTGTAACCTATAGGGATAGGCCCAAGCTTGAAACCAGCATCCGAGGACTCTCATATGAACTAGTGCAGCACAACGCCCAAGGTCCAGAAAGCGCCCTGGGCCGCCTCTCCGCCCACTGCCGCGCGTGCGTCATTCCGCATGCTCAACCTACCGCCGGTCGGACGTGCCGGATAGGACGACAGAAACTTTGATATTCTTATCTTAATCAGCAAATAAAAACCAGGCCGGCTGGCTATGCTGGCCTTATGAACAATTCAAAAAAGAAAGATCACCCGCGCGCCTTAAAGTTGCGCGCCCACACACTCTCTACTCTAGTCAACTTTCTAATCAACGTAAACTACAGACTCAGTCGCGCCTCGTGCGATATACTTAGACTTTAAACCAACTTACTTCCTGTTGCTTGCAGAAACCAGGGCGGATACCCTTGTAAGGGTATTCACACCGACAGCAGATCTGGTCACCCTATGACAGTAGACCTCCCGTCAACCCAACTGTCCCGTACCCGGATTTGACCACTGCGATCGGGGACCGGCTCACCCACCAGTTTTTGGCCTAGGGCGTTGGCTGCCCCGCCCAGAGTTTTGAACGTGGGACCCGGTCTAACCACGGTTCCGGGCTCTGGTGAACCTCACTAAACTGCATCCTCTGACTGCGGTAGGGATCCAACTGACCCCTTTTGACCTCACAGGCTCGACTCCCGGAGTCTTAGCCTCAGTCAACTACGAAATTCGACACTCGCGTCTGTGACCTGCTGACCCCACCAGATTGCAACCTACTGCGGTAAGGCTCTGGCTGACCCCGACAATCAATACATCTTTAGGTTTGAGAAGAAGATCTCAGGTACAGATAGTCAGACAAACATCTCAAACCCACAGTCATACAACCCATGCCTCAGATAACAAAACAAACATTTATCAAGAGACGTCCCTTCAGTCTCAAGAGGCACTAAACAACAACAAACGACAACTGACAATGCACTTCCTAGAGACCTCTCTTCGGCCTCAGGAAATGCAAAGTGTTCCCAGAGAGGTCCCTTCCCTCATTTGAGAATACTCCCAAGAGACCTTCCATCAGCCTCGAGGAAGTATAAAAATGTTGATCCCAGAGAGGTCCCTTCCCTTATCTGAGATAGAAGATAGGCAACTTAGTCAAGAAACACAAAGTCCCCATGCTGACAACTTTCTCGTAAAGCAAGGTTGAACTTCTTTATGCCCATCTTCTTGATAGCTCTCTTGGACAGACAACTTAGTTAGAAGACACGAAGTCCCTCTACTGACAACTCTTTAGTCAGGTGGAGCTGAACTCCTTTTATGCCGTCAGATTTTATTTTCATCATGATATCAGAACTGATTACTCTTTGATGTTCCACAGCCACGAGTTCTCTGAACTTAATATCACTGCAACTGCACTTTACAGTTACTCCCCACTCGGGATCTGATGCTCGTGGACCGACTGCGGCTCAACATTCATGACACTTTAATCTCATTGATCTCGTCGCTTATAAAAAATAATAAAATCAGTTCAGATGCAGAAACGAATACAGATCATCTGAAAGGTCTCTCTCAAGTCCTTTGTGACAAAATCTGACATACTGAAAATTAACATATTGAACTGATCATGCAAGAGTAATTGAAGCCTGCTAAAGTTCTTGTACTTGTAGTGTCTCACTGTCTCACTGTACCTCTCTCAATTTTCTGAAACTGTTCTCTTACTGGATGATTGACTCTTCTTTCCTTTCTTTGAGGTCATTGCAGGGACCAAGTCAGGGTCTCTGAAGATAATCTTTCCAAGTCTTAACCCTGATACCATATCATGGACTCTTGAGCCATCCATCTCGGATATCTCATAGACTTTGCCTTCTGCTTCACCTGTAATTCTGTAGGGACCGAGCCATTTGGGCTCCAATCGTTTAGTCCACTGAGTCTCAAGAGAATTGTCGAATAGGAGGACAACGTCACCAACTTTCAATTTCTCTTTCCTTATATATCTCTTATTATTTCATCTTGGTCTGATAATTTGTTGGTTGACATTCTCTCTGCAACATCGATTACTGCTTGATCAACCTCTTTGATATCTCTCTCATCCTGATCTAAAGAAGCTCTGAAATAAAATACTATCTATGACTATCTTGACTTTACCATGTTTTGATTATACTCTCAATAGGCAGAGTAGCATACTGACCATACCACAGAGTGAATGGAGCATAACCACTAGTCATCTTGACAATAATGTTGTCACCATAAATTGCAACTCTCAATATTTTTGGCCAATTATTGAGGTTCCCTTCACATCATTTAGCCAATGAAATTTTCAGCGTCATGTGACCTTTTTCGACAGGTCCATTTGCTTGAGGGTGATAAGCAGTCACATACCGAATTCTAATACCTAGTCTGAGGGTGGTTCTTTTTACAATCTCATTTCTGAATTCAGATCCTCTGTCTGAGACAAACTCTCTGATAAAAGGGTACCTGAGATAGACTTCCTCTATCCAGTCAGCCACTTGCTCGACTGTCTTTCTTTTCAGAGTCTTTGCCTCAACATATCCTGAGAAATTATCCCTCATATTCAGTATGTATCTCATACCACCCTTGCCTAGGGGCATGGTGATGAGATCCAACTGGACTCGATTGCCTGGCTCCACTAGAATAGTAAGAAACAAAGGCTCAATCATCCTAATTGTAGACCTTTTCTGACATAACACACATGACTTACAGAATCTGTAAATCATGTCTCTCATGTCAGGCCAGAAGGAAAGTTTGACTGTCTTAGAGTAGATCGCTTCAGCAGCTCTATGGTCACCAACACCCCCCTCGTGTAGAGCAACAATTATTTCCAATTGTCTTTCTTTTCTACAAACCACTCTTGATGGAGGCAATCCTTCCTTGCCATCCACGAAGAGGTGACATTTTTTTACCTTGAATTTTTTCGTCGAGTCTTTGCAGTAATACTCCTTTAACTGTTCCAAATGAAAGCAATTCACCTGCTTACTGTTAGATCCACCTGTTGATGCTTCTTAATAACACCTATCACAACAAATGTATCAGTTCTAAGGATGAATCTCCTTTCCAGCACATAGTGCCTGAAGCGCCTGAGACAATGGATGATTGTCAGTAGCTTTGTTCTAAACTATGTGTAGCCTCTTTCTGTAGAATTAAGAGTTCTACTATCAAATCTCAGAGGTCTCTCCGTTCCGTTTCCATCTTTCTGAATAAGTACACCACCAAGAGTTATTGGTCCCCCATCTGCCTCGATGATGAAGGGTTTTCCCTCCTCATCATCATAAAATGACACCCCCAACACTACTCCCCCATCTTTTAATTTTTCTTGTAAAGTTTCTGCAGCAATCTGTCTTTTCTCAATCCAAGATAAGTCAGCCCCTTGTTTCACCATCTCCTTTAAAGGCTCTGCAAGGGTAGCAAAATGAGGGATGAAAATCCTCCAGAACCCACAGACACCCAAGAAGCTTCTTACATCTGTCACCCGCTTGAGAGGCAAAGGCCAAATCAAAATTTTGTCTATCTTCTTGGAGTCAGGGCTCCTATCCTTGGAGAAACATCTAAAGTCTATGATAGTTACTTCTGCTTCAAAGAGGAGGGACTTTGGCCCACTGGCAGTGAGGTTATATTTCTGAAGTCCCTCTAGGATCATTTTTACCCCTTCCGCATGTTCCCAGACAATGTTTTTAACCCCATCAACAACCAAAGTCTCATCTCTTACTATAGGTCCTTTTACAAGATTATCATCAATATAAGGGTTGGTTATCTCACGCGAGATGTCCGTCCTGCATGACTTGGATCATATCCCTTTGAACCACTGTCACACCATTAGTCCAACCTTGAGGTACCACGCACATTTGAATGAGACCCCTCGACGTGTGCATGACAATCATTGGCCGGCTAGTGAGATCAATGGGAAACTGATCATAGTCAGAATATAAATCAATTAAGGAATAAATGCATCGACCAACAAAGGGTTCAGAAAGGAGATCGGCATTAGGGAGGCTACTTGCATCACGTACTCTTACTGAGTTGAACTTCTGAAGATTTTGTATCCATCTCAATCCACCCCCTAGTTTTTAAAAGCAAAACTAGTGGTTAGCATACGGTCCATCAGCAGGTTCAGCAACATTATATGCAATTTTCTTCTCAAGATACTTTACCATTTCTGCCTCTTCTTTCAGGGCATACTTGGTTGACCTGTCATCCCATGGAATATGATCAATTGTCCATATTTTTGTCATCTTGATCATATCCACGTCCAACCGCCCTCTTTCTTCATTATTAAAAGAGAATGCACCAGATAACTCCTGACACACTTTGAAGATATATTCCTTCTCTTTAGGTAGGATAAACTGATCTAAGTCTATCTTCATTGTGTCAAACCTTTCCCTGGTGACTCTATTCCCCAAGTTTGCAAACTCCCTTAATGCTTTGATAATTCTCCTTTCTTTTTTCAGTGCCTCGTTATAATCATTTTCTATTAGGACTGTCACCAGGTTCTTCTTCACCCCATTAGACTTGTATTTCCTTTTCGACCCAGTGACTATTTTCCTAAAAAAGGGTGAGTTGATGCAAACTTTAATTCTATTTTTTCACCCTCAACAGTCTCAACAGTCTTCTTAAATGCTTCAATCTGCCTATCTTCATCTTTGAGCTTGCAAATAACTTTTATCATCTTTGAGACCTGATTGATATCGATTGAGACTTCTTTTTTAACCTCTTGCTTGTCTTTCCCCTTCAATTTCCTTACCTTCTCAACAGACTCTTCCCTTCTGATTGAGTTGGCTAACACCCTATGCTTGTGATGATGAGAGGTGCAGACCATAAAGGTTTGTTTCTGTGCAGTCTCCAGATCCTGTAAGTCAATCCAGGACGACCCTTCATGACTAAAGAATTGAATCGCTTCCATCCTGTGTAAGAACGGAGTACCCAAAATACAATCATGGTCTAGGTATGGTACCACGAACCCCAATAGCTCGACTGACATCATCCCAACCCCGATAGTCAAGTTATCAATAAACTCTGCCACGATGAGTTCTCCAACAATATTACTTAGTATTTGTTTCGAGGGTCTATCAATGGTTAGGTCGCAAACTTCCATTGCCTTCTGAGAGATAAGTATCATCTCCGCTCCAGAGTCCACTAAGGTTCGGATTCTTACCTGATTAATGTAGATAGTTAAATACCCACATTCCATAGTCGCGAATCTCAATTTACATCCAGGTAAGGTTCTGTTAACTTGACTGGGGAAAACTGACCCCAGGTAATTAACTTTCATTTTTTTCTTTTCAATTAGTTTATTCAGTTTCTCTCTCAACTTGGGTGTTAGTGTCATTGCCTCCTTGAAAGACAAAGTCACTTCTGTTTCTTCTAACATCTTAGTAATTACATCCGTAATTACAGTTTCATCCTCCAACTTACTCTTGAGAATGAATTTTTTCTTCTTCCCTTGCTCACTCTTTTTAGGTAGAGGTTATGGTTCTTGATCATCAAGAATGTCAATTAGAGTCTCTTCGGTCTTTCTTCTCTTCTTTTTCTCTATCGTTTATGGAGTGAAGTGTGCTTGAAAACTCCTAACCTCTCCAATCGCCTCATTGGGTTCCATGACGAGTTCTGGTGGTAGATCACCCTCAAAGACATCATGTTGGTTGAACAAGAGAGCTCGTTAGGTGAAAATGCTACTAACTCAAAAGAAATCTGAGAAGCAGATCTCTCCCCCAACGATAGCTCACTCAACAAAGTTTCATCAGATATGTCTTTTACTTGTTTTAGAGACTATGAAGACAATTCAGTCAATAAAAGAGAGTCATTAGTCTTTTGTACAAGCTCTTCAGGCAATTCACCAATGAAAAAGTGCATATTCACATTAATTTTTGTCTTCTTCTTTTTCTTCATCTTCTCTTCGTGTTTAAGGGCAAGAAATATCATACCTCCAGGATGTCTGGATCAAATTTGTTACATGAACTATCACAGACATGACCCATTGCATCCTTTTTAGCTACCCCACTCTTCACATCCTCTTCCAAGGGCTTACAGTAAGTGGTAGTGTGACCTCCCTCACCATAATAGTAACAAACAAAGCTCTTCCTTGGTCGCTCGTCGTACTTTTTTCTCTCTCTGTTCCCTTTTCCACGATTCCCTCCATTCTTTCTAGATCTGGAGGAATCTCCTCTCTTACCATAACCATTATCATGATCATCATGATCATCATCATCTTCATCTTCATCTTTGCTTTCAACCTTCTTCTTCCTTTTTTTATCAGTGACATGGTTAGCAGGCATGTAATTGACCATAACTCGTTGAATAAGATTTTCTGCACTCAAATTGTTTTCTCTGTTCATACCATTCTCAGTCTCCCAGTCTTTAGCCAGTGTACTGATCTGATCCAGTGACCACTTCTTGTGCGAGACCGTAGGCAAAATTCTGACTATTGCCACCATTTTATCTCATCTGAGAGGGAAGTGTTGAGCTTGATTGTGAACAGTTTGTCTCTCATTGTTTGTAAAATTAGTCAGGAAAATATGACATTTTTTAGCCTCATCCAAATATGAGATTCTCCTGGCTGTTCTGATGAGAGGACATTGAAGGTGTCATACTTAGCTCTTCTGATGTTGAGTAGGTCCTTGGTAGTGGTTGGAACAGAGTTTTTTTCAAATTCCCTCTTCATTCTCTCCTTGACTTTTTTCCATGCTGTAGCCCCTTCCATCAACTCTTGAACAACCATCCTCGAGTCAGTGTCACAATAAGGCAAAAGGTGTTTGAGTCACTGTTTGTCTGTCCAACCATAACTGAACCCGAATAATCCATACTCGTCCAAAAAATCGTTCATCTGGGGTCCTCTTAAGCATGAAATCCTCTCATCTGACCTCTTTGCTCTTGCAATATCTTACCCTCCTTTTATTGTGTCAACTCTCTCGACCATCTCTCTTATAACGTCTATCAGAGTCTCTTCATTAGTTCCTGCAGAAGAACTAGGTCTCCCTCGTCCTGCCATTTTTACCATAAATTTCCCCTGATACTTACTTATCTCTCTTTTTGTCACTTTTGTTTTCCCCTTTCTTATTTTTCAATCTCGTACTCTTCTTGCAAGAGATACAGGTTTGTTTCTCTCTTCCCTTGTTTGCTCTACCCCTTGAGAGTTTTCTACATAGAGAGTGTAGGTAATAATAGACTGGGTGGTTATAAAAGGCAACGCAATTCTTCTCAGTCTTCCAATATAATCTTCAATCAGTTCCCTTTCATCAACCCTACTCAATCTTCTGTTATACCCTTTCACAGTACTCCGGATCATAAAGTACCGTGTCAGGTCTATGATCTCATAGTTTAATTGCATAGCTTACGAACCGTTGTCGATTCTTCTGGCAAGAGAGACTCGTTCTTTAGAAGAGTGATATGTTATTCTCTCAGTAATTCTGACTTTCACCACCTTCAGTAAGTAGCTGATCTCAGTCTGGTCAGTGACGGTTCTCAAAACAGAATCTCTCATCTAATCAAAGAAAGGTTGCAGAAACTCAAGTTCATCTAAAGTAGAGAGGTTTCTATCTAAGATCCGAAAAGTCCATTCTATCTTAACAACTCTACCTTCCAATACAACCCCGAATGTTAGCTGCTCAACCGTACTAGGCATTATCGACCATCATGAACAGTGTCAGGAGAGGTAGATCTCAGGATGAATATAGTCAGGGACCTCGAACTGGTGTTCAAAAGTATTTAGGAGTAGGGACTTTATCATCACTATGGAGTCACTCTCCCTTGCATTACCTACTATGGCAAAGAGGCATTCAGTCTCTCATGTCGTCAAAACCATCAGTAGTTAAAAAACTAGGGAGTCTCTCAAATTGCCTTATTCCTTCTCCCCAAGTTACTTTCCTCTGTAATTTTTCCAGCCACTATTTTGTCCTTATAAGACTGATATAGGCCCCCAACCGACATTCCAAATAATCAACTTCCTTCTCTAGGCATACTGGAGCGTAAATCCTTACGTCCAAGCTGCCTGTGTTCAGGAACTTGACTACTGGAATGTGAAATATTATTTGTCCTCTTACACAAGTCTCGTATCTTAGGATTATAAAATGATTATTGAACCCAGTTACTTCATAAAGCCTGCCTCTCACAGCAATTATCCTTGTTGCTGAGAATATTCTTCTTGAGCTCTTTTCACCTTCCATACAAAATTTATCATAGTTGACCAGTTATTCCTTGACAGAATATTAGGCAAAGGAGGAGTTTAAAATTCCTCAAAGACTGCAAACCGATTAGATCCAATGAAACACTTATTTTATCTCTCGAGTCTCTCTTTCTCTTTCAACACAACTTCTTTGGCAAATCCCCAGCATCTCCCATACACAGCATCAACACTCCTTTCTTTAGGAACGTAAATTCTTACATCATATGTGTCCAGATCTATAAAGTAGAATGTGAAGACATAAACTTTCTGGTCTCATCCAGTCTCGACCATCTCGTACTTGACAATCTTGTATGGGAACATTTTTTTTTTCCACTTAAGGCGTTCAGTGATCTCAGGAGGTACTCGACCTTTTCCTTGCTTGGGACTGAGTCTCTGCCAAATTTCAGTCTTCTCTGTCCGATTTCCTCGGCTGAAGTTTCTCTTGTTCTCATGACAATCTTCTCATTTCTTCCATCTCAGTACCATGTTGATTATTGGCAACCAATTACTTCCGTTACGATAACTCTCAAGAATAAGAGGAGTTGAAATTGTCTCATAGGTTACAGGCATTAACCCCCATTCCACTTTCTTCTTTCGTTTGATTAAATCTGGTTTTTCGTCATAGATATATTGAACGACAATTTTCCATAACCTGTTGAAGACCTCACCATCATTGCAGCCTCCTTTCTTGACATATGGACGAATATCATAGATGTCTCCCTGCAAGAAGTGGGTTAGTACTACACAGATGGTCGAACTGCCAGAGTGGTAAACGTAATAGTTCTCATACTGGTAGGGGAATACCCCTCTAATAGTAAAATTTAAGAGTTTTTTCAGTGAATCGGTGCATTCTTGATGGAATCTCTTACCCTCTGACTCGTCCTCTTCTTTCCCAGTTCTTTAAGGACGTCAAGAGTTCATAAAACATACCTGTGATCAAGCGTGATCCTATGCAATAAGTAATGTCAGTCTCCTCCTTCGGTCCAGTGTGGTACCTCACACATGTAGCGATAAGACCCTGTTAGCGGCCGAAAACTTTCAATAAAATAAAGACTCACTCAAGATGTCAGAGTCAATCTGAAAATTCAGGCATTGTCAACAGTTCTCATGTCATAATCAAAGCTCAAAGCTGTTACTGACCCAGGCTCGTTCCAGACACGAAAGATTTTCTTGTCCCTGATAACGGCGTCATTTTTGTCGCACTTTTTTTAGTCGGACCTTTTCAGACGACCAGAAAGCCAACAGGCTGTTACGCAGGATTTTGGATGATGATTGCAGTAAATAAAATGAATTACTTAAGGCAAATCATTTCCTGTTGTGTACATCCGGTTTCGAGCGAGACCTTTCAATTGCGGTCTTCGCCGGTCCCCGGTCTTAGAAATCTTTTATTTGATTCGGAATAGCAAATATTATGCAAATAATAATCATGAAATTTTGGTATGTCATGCATGTATTAGTCTCGCTAATTTTTTAATTTAGAGAACTGTGACAAAATTATCAAAGAACATGATCGTCAAACAAAAACAATGTAAAGGATGCAAAACTCACTGACTTGAACAATGACAAGGTTAAATGAGGGAAGAATGAGAACTCAAAATAATTTCAGAGAGTAAACATAAGGAGAGTGACCAACACTAATAAAGAGTCCTCACTCATCCCTCTAGGTCATACACTCGATTTCTTATTTTGTTGTGCGTTTCTTGTGTTTCGAGCCACGTCCCTGTATTCTCCGAGGTTGTGGCCTCTGGATGTAGAGCCACCTGAACCTTGTGAGCTCCGAGCATTTCCAACCGAGTGCAGGACTGACTGACTCGAGCAATGACAAGGTTAAATGAGGGACGAATGAAAACTGAAAAATAATCTCAGAGAGTACACATAAGGAGAGTGACCAGTACTAATCAAGAGTCCTCATTCATTCCTTTAGGTCATACACTCGATTTCTCATTTTGTTGTGCGTTTCATGTGCTTCGAGCCACGTCCTTGTATTCTTTGAGGTTGTAGCCTCTGGATGTAGAGCCACCTGAACCCTGCGAGCTCCGAGCATTTCCAACCGAGTCTCATGACACGAAAGTCAACCATAGCACAAAACTCTTCCCATAGAGAAGGAAAATATGGCCGAGAGAAAATCCCTCGTCTGAGATGCTGGAACTGTGATGGTTCGGTCACTGCCTCATAATCAATCAATGCAGGAGAGATGTACCTTTTGGCCAGATCTACCAGTTCACCCCAATACGAACCATCAGTGAGAGTAAGAGGAACTGGAAGCTTTGGGTAATCTTTGTAGAGCTTTGGTCCAAAACTACGGATCAACTTGGTGTCGTTCTCGTCAAATTCTCTCTCTTTCTCTTCAAGATACCTGATTGTCGAGATCCAGACTGAGTCGAAGTGCTCATGGGTCTCCTTGCCTCTCTTCAGATAAGGTCTCAAGTCCTTAATGGTCCCTCTCGCGAATTCAGCATGAACCACCAAGATAGATAGTTCACCTTGCTTGAAGCCAGTTGCACTGACATGTTGATGCTGGAAGGCATCCTTAGAGGCGATCCGATTGAGACTGGCCAAAACCGATTCCTCGACCGGGAATGACTGAACTGTGCCCATGTGCTAGTCGGGTCTTGAAGCCGATTAGTTATGATTAGAAGTTTCAAGTGACCCGGATGACTGAATATTGCTTGAATACTGATTTAATACTGACTGGATACTGATTGAACACTGATTGAAGACTGATTGAATACTGATTAAACACTGATTGAATACTGAATGAACACTGATTAAATACTGATTGAATACTGACTAAACACTGCCCACTTGATAGCTACGCAAAGTACTGCTCACTTCATTGCAACGCTGAGTACTGCTCACTGACAACAGCGTTGAGTACTACTCACTGATAACGGCGCTGAGTGTTTCTGACTGAAAATCTCGAGTGTTCTGAACGAATGAGTGTTGCTTAGGTGATGATTGATTGCTGATTGAATTTTTGCCTGAGACTCTCTGACAACTCGTGTGACTGAGTGTTAGTGCTGAGGAAACTGCTGGTTGCCTGGTGATAAAAGCTGAAAGGTAAATTTGTGTATTCTTTGCGCTTACCCATGCCTTGCCCTAGCCTGCTCCACCGTCTCTAGCAACGAGCCGGTGCTATGCAGCTTGCCACTATGGTCATAAAAATAAAACACATATTCAATGTATTTTTTTTCATGTGCCATCGTAATGGCAAGTTCTCTCTGAATCTGTATATGAGAATCTATGTCCCGACAAACATTTTCCTCCCACCTCTCCTTCTTATCTCTAATAGAACTGTACTTCATCACTAGGATATCCACATCCTTCATCGTTTTTGTTTTGTCTTCGTAACTCAGATTCTGATAGGACGTCTAAAGAAGAGAATACCGCACTTACCGGTCTCATCGGCTCCAGTGAAAGGGATAGTATTTATGTATTGAAGGGGGTTACTATGTTTAACTTGAGGGCCCTTGCAAAAGCCAACCTAAACACTGTTGATCAGAGCACTAAGCAGTAACTATAGAGGAGAGGAGAACTCAGAGGAGAATTTCCCTTTAGGCGACTGAGTACTACCGAGCTTCCCGAATCACTGACTGTCGTCCGTCAATAGGAATTTTGATGGTAATAACTGGTGTTCACCGATCACTTCACTTTGGTATCCCTGACGGAAGAGAATACGAGAGATCAACTTTCAACGAGTCCCCACTTTTATCGATTTTTAGGAGTTTCAAATAAAAGGTTGGTACATCATTGTTTTGCTAGTGCAATCTCGGAACATAAAGGTGAGCCCACCGTAGTACAGTATTCCATTGTAAGATTCACATCGCACTTATTCCCTTCAAAAGATCCTTCTGCTCTGAGAGCCTGGGAAGTACGAAAATGAAACTCTCTTAGGATGATGGGAGTCTTATCGGTGCTTCTACAATTTTCTTATGGCACTCTCGTAAAATTCCTTAACAGACCGGCGACCACCAATTTCCCTCTCGTCCGTGCCTGTTAGTACACTGAATATAACCCCCTTTTCAGAGAACTTCAGTGGCCTGCTTGAAATTCGGTTGTGTTAAATGCCCAAGTGTTGCCCTCATCTCAGTCAGATCACCTAATGTTCAAACGAGTAATCTCGTCATTTTAGCAATAGTATTCATGAACTGAGTGCCCAAGGAGAATACAGAGGAACATCCACGCTTCGGTTCCTGAGTAGCAGGACACTCCAATCACAAAAATGTGGCGGTTTTTTTTTTGCTTTGGTCGGTGAAATGTATTCGTGACGTTTCTCTAGTTGCGAAACCGACCCGTAGCCTGTCTCAACCCAATTCTAGTTGTAATATGCTCATCAGGGTCATGCGAGGGAGCTGGGGTATGTCAAAAGTCATGTCGTGACTGTAGATCCTCGTTGATGGTATCATATGTCTGAAAGGTAGTGTACAATCATCCTCGTTACGTTAATTCATTCTTAATTAATGCTAGGACCGTTAACTACCGCTAACTTTAGTCCCCGTCTAATAAGAACTTAACAATAAAGTATTTTCCTCAGTTGTCGCCTCCTCCCTCTGCGACTCATCACTTAACGAAAGCATTCCCGATCACTCGGGACAGAAAGGTGAAATGACAACCTTGTCTGCTGACCGAGCGCCAGCGACTTTAGGCGAGCATGGGTGGGTTCACATTATCGCCGCTCGACTATATGCTCATGCGGTCGCCACACTTCTTCATACAATCGCCGAGCCTGCAAACCTGTCCAGCCATACGCTCATAAGATTGTACAAATAACCGTGGGTTCATGCTCTCTTAGGATCATATGACTGTACTGACACTTGTAGGCTCGTGTGGTTCCAGATTTGTATGATTACACCCTAGTGATATAGTATCCTTTGAATATGTCGCCTTGACTTTTGCAGCAGTTGTAATTCTTTTCCTTCACGACAGAACTTGGGCAAGCGGCTCAAAATGAAGGGCTGATATCTGAGACGCAGAAGCTGGTCCAGGAGGACCGCATCCCATTCACTCATAACATTCACCCAACTGCTCACCTATACCCATTACTTCGAGTTTGCCCACTAGACGTTGGGGGATTATAGAATTATTAGGATACAAGAGAAAAAGTAGAGAAAAGTAACAATGCATTACACGGACCATGGAGAGTCAGCCGCGCAATCAGCAAGAAACGTAGTTGATAATCAACTTCCAAATTTTCGGGAGACGTTCTTAACAAAGGCGAAACTTATCACGTGTGTTTTTTCAGGAGCCTATTCCCAATCCCGTGCAAACGTCACTGATAGCTTTTGTTGTCAAACGGTCACACATTAATGATCGCTCTTCTCAGGTTGCTCAAACCTTCTGACCGAGCTCTCTTAGCTGGGTAATAGTGTCCGTGAGAGGTCACTAAACTGACAGCCAGATAGCTCTCCACAGTTTCCGTCCTCCTACCTCATTAAGATTTAACTCAGTCGCAACCTTATTCTAGTTTGTTCACTGATGACCCCGGGGTTCCAGGGCATGGCACCATCATTTACCCAACACATCAATTATTTCCACCATGTTGGGACGCAGTGCATGACCCATCTCAAAGAGGGTGAACCTCCTCTTCACCGTCGATAAGGCTTAGTCTGACCGCGATCCACACCCAACATACTAAAACCCTGTTGACAATTGCGAATGGCCGCTAAGCTTGGAGGAGCAGTTGACGACAACGACAAGAAGCGAGCGCGCCTTCGCATGCCTCCTTTGATCAGCATGTCATGCTCACGCTTCCTACCTTTCTCACGAAGAGTCATAACAAGGGAGCTCGGGGAGGAGAACGAAGACAACGCCTGCAGGGAATCACCTTCGGAGCAATAGTAGCAGCATTCCCTTCCCTGCCCCCGAGTCAGAGTTATGCCCAGATATTACCTGTAGACTTCAGTCTCGCAATTCCAGAAAAACAGGAGGGTTTGGCCGCCCAAGCCTGTTCACAGAGCCGCCAATGAAGAGCCCCATCTCTTGTCTATACTTGGGTTCAGCGATGACGTCAACGACCACTTGAGCCAACGAGCTTGCTCGGGCTAGAAATGAAGAAAACGCTATATGATCCTTGTGCGCAAACCATGTCCGATGTAAGTAGTGCCCACCGTGGCCTATAACTCCTCTCTCTTTCTCCCTCACGTATTAGCTGCCACTTCATCTTATAGATCGCACATGAAGTGCACAGTACACCCGAGACGTTTCTTTCTCTGTTCGCCTACTCCATCCCTCAGGCAAGCTATGTAACCGCGTGTTCAATGAACACGGGTTCCACGTTCAGTTTTTGAACGCGTTGAACGCAATAGCCAACAAGTAGGTCTCCAACCCCACGACAAAATCGAATGAATCATTTGCTAGAACATGGAAATATACACTGTGATACTTTTTTTTTTTTTTTATATTTGTTATACACTCCAA
>BFEA01000044.1:4515130-4526030 GCA_003427395.1 Chara braunii
TTTTTTGCAGTTAGTTAGTATGGTCTCCATTCTATGAATTGGTGGCAAGACTGGCAAGTTTGATTAAAATGACCCTTTGGTAAATGGCATGGCAAGTGGTCTGAAAATTAGGGTCTCCGTTAACCTGGTCTCCTTGCCACTCTCTCCACTCTCGAGCCGCCTCCGCTCGTTCCGCCCACCATTCTTCTTCCGTTTGCTCTCCTCCGGGACCAGCATCGAGCTCCTCCATCCTGTGCGCATATTCCTCGCCCGTTCTCCGTTGTGCAAAATAACTGCCTTGCAGTTGCCTGACCAAGTCCTCTCTGAGGTTGTGTATTGCTGTCATCACGTGGTTTAGCAAGTTGTCCTAGGGGCATTCGTTCGCCCAGTCCTCCCAAAAGTGCAGCACCATCAGCCGACATTCCTCGCTCTTGAACACCCATGCCAGGATCTACCTGGGGGGTTGAGCAACCTCCATTCTTCCTACAGGAAAGGTTGTCATCACCGCGTAGTGATCCGAAGTGGCCATTGGGCTGACCTGTATCTGCATTCTTTCGTCGAGGCGTGTCGAGGAACATATCATATCAATTCTACTCCTCACAGTGGCTGTGTGTTCCCCAGAATGTATAGGCCTTCTCTTGTGGTTACATGACCCTATATGCGTCGGAACAGCCGAGCCCCATCATCCCGTGAATGAGTGCAAGCGAGTCTGTGTCTAAATGCCTGGTGTTTGCCCTGGTCTAGCCTTGGATGCGCCACCAAGTTGAAGTCACCTGCAATAACGAGATAGTGTACGCCTGGCACCAGTGCCGGAAGTCGTTCCCACATCCGTTTACGCTCCCTCCCTTCCTTCGAACGGTCCATAGATTGTGACCACTCCCCACGTTTCCTGGCCCCAGTTTAGTAAGACCCTTTTTTTTTTTCTTTTTTTTTTTTTTCAGTTTAGTAAGACCCATGCCCACGTACCCTTGGAATCATGATACCAATCCGTCACTTCCCCCCTGACGTGGTGGGATACTAATATGCACACCCCTACTCTCGTGCCCTGCGTCGGGGCCCACACTTGGTGCCCCTTCCGCCACAGCATCGGTGCCTCTGTTCGTGCTTCGTTCAGCTTGGTCTTCTGCAGGCATGCCACGACAATTTGCTCCGCTCTCACTTTCTTTGCCAGCCGGCCCAACTCCCTCCGCTTGGGGAAAAGTGATTTAGCACCCATCGCCCTCACATTTAATGCCATCAGTTTCAGCCGGTTGCCTCTCCTTCGTAGCCACATCCCAGCTGCTGCCTCGCCGCCCTTCCTCCTTTGCAGCCTTCCTACCTTCCCTCTACCCCGCCTCTCCGATGGCCCCACCTTCTATTGCTCCTAGATTACTCTTCCTCTCTCTCTACTTTCATCTAATTTTTATTGTTGGGGGGGTGTCATCTTGCTCGTGACACCCTTGCAAGATAATAACCCCTTACTGCCCCCTCTCCCATGCCCCCACACCCTGTTGAAACTGCCCACCTCCTACTTGCTCCTCCTACGGTAATCTTGCATTCACATTGTTGAGTATGACCAGAGCAGTAGTATTCACCCTGTCGAAGTCTAGAGAGAGAGCCGTGGGTCCGAATGCCTCTGCAAAAACCTCGTCCATTGCACACTTCTATCCTTCAGCCTTGGGGCTCCTGGCCTTGTAGGTATTGCCTCCAGAGAAAAGGCTATCACTACATATTCTTGTCCTTTGGCCGTCCTTCTGACAAACCTGGTGGTCGGGGCAGTGACATAAGTTTGTATTCCGGGCCCACCCACTTCGCCACCTGTTTCAGCACTTGCTGTTCGTGCGGCAGCTTGTTCACAGTGAAGGTTGGTATGCTTGCCACCCCCTCTAGTAGCAGCTTGATTTCCTCCGGTGCCCGCCATAGAACAATGGGACACACGGGACATTCCCCTGTCTGTATAATGTCTTTCAGTTTGGTCTCTACCCGCTCCTGCCTTGCCAGCTCTACTATTGGGTGCAGCGGGTCTTGTTGCTGCTTATCGCCTCCTGCTGATTCTGAATGATCTCCCCCAATGTGCACTCTGGCCTGCCCCGGTTCCGATGTCGAAGCAGCTTTATCTGACTGTTATTTTGATTGATCCTTCTCTGTCTCCCGACCCTTTTATTTTGTTGTTTCGCCCGATTTGTCTTCCATTTGTTCTTCCATTTCCAACTGTTCGTCCTGTTTGTCTTCCGAGCTCTCACCACTGTTTGATTCTCCCATTTTAGAGGACTCTGAGGTGTCCTCCATTTCTCGGCTGCTAGCGCTTATCCCCATTGCCAACGGGAGACCGAAGCTCGGATCCTTAGGGGGTAGAGGGGCCGACGGAGACGGTGAGACATCCCTTTTGCCCTTCCCTCTCAGCCAATACTGTGGCCCGTGCCCAATGCTCCCCATCGGGGAACACTCCCGCTGCTGCATGATCCCCGATCTGTCCTGTGTTCCTGTTGATTGTGCTTGCCATATTGGCTCCGGATGATAGGCATTCTTTATCCGTGTCGACTCAGCCGTTGTTGACGAAAAGGCCGGGACCAGGAAACATTCTGCTGATGAGGAACTCTTAGGTGGGCCCGCTGTCACCTGTTTCTTTCTCCACCTTCGTCTGATTATTGACCTTCCTCTTTCAATTCTTTCTGCTACTATCGGTGCCTGTGGTGTGACCGATTCTCCCGATTTTTCTGTCTTGTCCTCCTGGTCTGCGTCTCCCCCCCCCCCCCCCCCCCCCCCCCCCCCCCCCCCCCCCCCCCCCCCTCCCCCTCCCCCCCCCCCCCCCCCTCCCCCCCCCCTTGCTCACCCCCCTGCTGCCCTCGGGACACCTGCTCCCATTGCCACTCCATCTGATCCTCCTCCGCCTGCCCCCACTAGACGAACGGCAGCAACTGAACCTGGTCCCTCCAGGGTTCGAACGGACCATTCTGATACTCCCACGAGCGGATTCTCGACCAGGCTAGCAGGGATGTTCGCCTCTGTAGCCGGGAATGGCGGCAAAAGGCGTGCGTCCAACATTACAATCGGAGAGGAACCACCCCCACAGGAGATGGGGTTTGATCGTATTAACCGTGGGAAGAAAGCAGCAGTGTCCGGGCCCGGTAAGGAAGGAAGGAAAAAGTATGTGAAAGAGCTGACCGAAGTGTTGTTTGGGAAAACCAAGCATGAGCTAGAGGAGCTTTGCAAGAAGGACAAGATCAAGTATGTTAACAAGAAGATTACTAGCGCCACGCTGGCACGACTGCGTGCTATAGAAGCTTACGGTGAGTATGAAGATGAGGAAGAGCAGGAAGACTCTGAGGAGGACATTCAGGAAGAGAGCCCTTCTTAATGGTCTGTTGATGTCCGTTCCTCCTGGGCTGCACTCGAAAGAACTAGATCTGAGCGAAAGAGGATCGGTTGGCATGGTAAGGAAGCATTTGACCTGCATCAGCTTACGGTTTTTCTCGTCCTATCCCTTGTCCTTTCTGGGCACATGCGTTGGGGTGATAAGTTTGTAGATTTTTGGAGAGAATCCTTAGCTAACAAAATCGATATATGTGGGTATGACGGACCTTGCGTGTACGTTCTTCTTTCTCCATGGTATAGAGCATCCTATATAGGGTCTACATCACGATCTCTGAAGGTGAGGTGGGAGGAGCATGTTCGAAGGTCGTTACAAACGAGGGATGGCAGAAATCATAAGGTTAGAAAATGGTTTCAACGGGTGGATTGGTCTAGTTACGTTGCCATTCCGATTTCCCTTCCCCCTGATGTTGAGATTCGTAACGTAGAGTCTGCTATCATTGCCAAGTGGTCTCCTGTGTTGAACTGCGTAAAGAAGAAGAGGTCCCCATGTCGAAGGAAGGGTCGGAGGGAACGGATCGCTTTTCAGAAAGCAAGGGCCGGGTTTGTGGGGCACGGCTCGAACGGAGGAAAGATTATCACATGGGATGTTCGCTCTGTTTCCCTCCCAGTTCCCGACCCTTGGATCCCTCGGTCTCCTTCCTTCTCTATTGTTGGTATTTTGAATAAATTATACGATGAAGGTAATTTGCATGTCAATATTAAGTGCTCGGGTGGGGATTGGTTTTTTGATTCGTTCTGTAAGCTGCGCCGACTGTTTGGATGGTCTATCATTGAAGTCGATGGACGGAAGGAGGTTCTGAAAGAACTTAAGTCAGATTTTTGTTCAGGCGGTGTGTTTTGTGTTTTGAGGCTGCGGAGAAGGGGCAGCCTCCGGATCCTCAAGCGTGATATATTGGCCACGTTGCTGCAGGTTTCGCATACCAGGGTAGGGACGTACAAGAATGGCTTGACGAGTCTGGTCACGCTGTATAATAGCATTGAGCTCTTTCACAAGGAACGGTCCAGGACTATCTTGAAAGGGGTGGTAGGAAGAGCCCTCACAGCGGCTAGTGGCTTCAGATGTTTGGCCACTGTCGTTGTGAAGGTTACCTTCGACGATCGTATCAGAAAATCTCGAGTGATGGACCTGGTTAAACGCATTGTTCGGAGACGCTGGTCTAATGATGTTCTGTCTGAATTTATCATCTCAAGAATTAGGATTGTCTGGACTAGTTGCAAGTCTGTGGCTGATTGGCTCCACAACCACCGGTTGAGCGCCCGTTCTTCTGTGCATGAATGCTCGTGTTTGGAATGTGATGATGAGCTTCCTACGGACAAGGGTGGGCATGTCTCCTTTCGCTTTTCCGATTTTCCAGTCCCTCTTCTGTTACAAAACAACAAGAATGTTCCCCGCCCTTAGTTACCTACCTCTGTAGGGAGGTTGAAAAGATCTCTTGTTGAGGGTCTAGCCAATGTTCCCAGTAAGGAGAACTGGGTGGGTAGTTTTAAAGATCTTGAATGTTGTTTTGTCCATACCTCCTATCCAGAGATGGCTGACGAGGATCTAATAGGGGAATGGAAGCATAGACTCAAAGGATTGGTTATTTCTCCTATCGACCATAATTTGGGAGATTCCTACGTTTGTTGCGCCCTTATCTATCACAATGCTCTCAAGAATCTCTATTGGGGGAATGGTGGTTTCGTGGTTGATAACCGGTCCGAACAGGTTATCTTGGACGTATGTAAGGAAAGCTACTGCCGTATAGGCGCTCTGAAAGTTGCACCATGGAACAAACGAGGTGGTTTAGGATCAGTGTATGGAATTCCGAAGCATGAGGACACCAGTAGATGGCGGCCTATCGCGCCCTCGTACTCTGAGCCGAGTGTTAGAGCATGTAAGTTGGTATCCAAAGCAATTAACAAATTGTTGTGGCGGATTCCAGAGACTTGCCACTTCAATCTGAGAAGTACTGTGAAGATGAAGGAACATATTGACAAGCTCGACCGTAAGCTACAAATGATGCATGATGGTTTGCTATTATCCGCCAGTTTCGACATAACAGAAATGTTCACGAAACTAATGCATGATGACATTGTTGCGGCCGTGGAGTGGCTGTGTGACTATTTTTTGGGAAAAGGCCACAATGCTATCAGAGTCAATAAGCTGGGGAAAGGTGCTGTACTTGGCAAAGGATATGGCGAGAAGGGATGGACTCTATTAACGTTCTCTGGGATAGTAGATTTCGTAAAATTTGACTTAGATCACACTTATTTCAGGGTCTCCAATCTCATCATCCGACAAGTTATCGGCATTCCCATGGGGAAGAGTTTGAGTCCTGCTCTTGCCTGCCTTCTTTGTGCCTACCATGAGTTTTCCTTCCTTAGCTCCTTAGGACGTGACAGGAGACTGATTTCCGGCTTAAGGTTGGTGGATGATGTCGCCCTCTTTCTTTTACTACCTCGAGTCTCTGATGAATTCATTACCAAGGCAAAAGAGATCTTTTCAAAATTTCTCTCTGTTTACAACCGGAACCTGGCACTTGTCCGAACAGATGATAGGAACAACACACTCGAGTTTTTAGGATGTCTGGTGAAAAGCCAGGCGACGCCGCCTGCTGTCTGGTGTGAAGCTAGAATGAAGAACCAAGATTCTGTATGGGAAGATGATGCGACACTCATCCAAACGACACAGGACTACTGTTCCTACGGACCGAAAGCCCAGAAGATTGGCCTTGTGAAGTGCCATTTCAACAGGATTTTGACTCACTCCTCCGATTCCAGAGGAGTGGGTCAGTGCTTGCTCTCTATGCGACGGGAGATGAGGCTTAAAGGTTTCCCGAACCATATTTTTAAACAGTCCCTCGGTGATTTTTCGCACAAAAATACAGACTGCTGGACCTTCTGGGAGGATTGGTTCTCCGAAGGCCTGTTTGAAGGGTCTTCTGGTAAGCGGGCCTGTAGAAGACCAGTTTTGGGGCCCAGGTCTGTCGCAAAATTCAGGGTGGACCTATTGGATTACAGCAATAAGTAAGAAATGTGTTCAGACGGAAAGTACGAAATAGGGATCGTTTGGATCTGTTTTCAAACCGTTTCGTAGGTATTAGGAAAACCAGTTTTCGACCCCAAACAGGGTCCGCTATGGACAGGCTGGGCTGACGCGCCGAGTAGGACGCGTAGTCAGAACACATTTTTGCAAATTCCCTCCTTTTGCTTCCCTCTTCGGTCATCCCTCTGATGTGTCTTCTCTCAGCCTATCCGTCTTATTCTTCCCCCAGATCGATTCTCTTCCAGGAGCGATTCTTTTCAGCATCCGCCATCATGATGTATTCCCCGTTTGTTCCTCCCGCGGTATCCCGGTTCCCACCCTACCCACCCGATCATGTCTTTAGCTCATCGCCCCTCCTGTATGCCAACTATCTCTTTCTTGTCTCTTCCTGCGTGGCATATCCTCTGTCCTCGCGATATCTTCCCAGTATAGCGAGTTGTTCCTCTGTCATGATGATTCTGCTCTGTGCGCTATGCTACCTCACACTGCTTCCACTCTGATCGGCCTACCCCTGTCTGCTTCAATGGAACGAATGACGGAACGTGCGTGGATGGTACATGCGCAAACCCTTGGCTACTACTACTTAAAGAGGTTAGATGTTCCTCCCTCCCTAAGCGCATCAGTTCCCCTGAAGATGGCTGCTACGGCGCGGCGGCCGAAACATATGTCGGGATGATCGCAGACTTGTGCTTCCTTGTTATATCATTTAAAAAAAAAAATTGCGCTTATGTTTCTCCCTTGCCCTCCCCTCTTCTCTCTCTCTCTCTCTCTCTCTCTCTCGGTTCAACCATCAGGAGTCTGTGTGTTTTTCTCGTTTTTGTGATTGCTAATCTGTGTCATTGATTTCGGTGATTCAACCATCACGAGTCTGCTCGTCTGGTCTACCGTATCATTCCTTCCTTCTCCGTTCTCAACCTTACCCACCCCAACCACAATTTTCTTTTTTTTTTGCTTGAGGGGGTGAGGCTGGGGTTGCGCCGCCACATGGCGCTTCTCGAGTCCCCAACCCCCTTCCCCACCGGCTGCCACGCGTCCTCGAAGACGCGCGTCCGCGCGGACGTCCGCGGGGTTGCGGACTAGGCCGCGACCGCGGACCTGGCCGCGCCTGTCCGCCGCCGAGGGGTATTCATAGCTCACAGGCCAACCAGAGGTCTGCTACACGATCCTCGGTATGTGATGGATCGCCTAGATACAAGCACGCTTCCGCCGAGAAGTGGAACTCTACCAAAGAAAAAGAAAACTCGAGTAGTCTCGGATGTGGAGCAAGCTCCATGTTGAGTCCATTCGATGCAACCTAGGATAGAAAATGTTACAAAAACAGCAATATCACAGCTAACGGCCTAAGTGAAAGCATAAGCAACTAACTCGTATACATGTCCTGAGAAAGCAGAAAGTAATGACAACTAAATCCTAGAATGTTGGAAACAACTGCCTAGTGTATAAGTCCTAAGAACAACAAAAGCAGAAACAATTAAATCCTAGCAATGTTAGAGGAAGTAGTCTCGGTCTGAGAGCAACAAAGCAACAACAAGACAACCATATGTCACAGGAGGAGTTTGTCGCAAACCACAGGGTGGGATGGTCTCTCTGAGGGTGGAGATTGCAGCCTAGGGGTCGATAAACTCCTAAGGGCATCCACACATAATGACAGGGAAACACATGTCATTAGGCTCAATGAGGGTAGGGAACTGGAAGCGGACAGAACCAATGACCCTAACATATAAACCATTAGGGCGGGTAATGCTCGACTAAAGGGGTTGACCATGCAAGGGAATAAGGGATCCTGGTATACTGGGCGCACCTAGATGAAGCATGCAAGGCTACCTAACTAGGGCGTGAGGGTTGGCAGAGGGTAGAAAAAGTGATGGGTAAGAGAATCATGCAAGTGACTCCTAAAGTGAGGGAAGTCGGAGCTAGATCCGTAAGCTGGGAAGCCAGGGCAACGCTACGGTCCCGATGCCTATGCGTATACAAAGGGTGACGACGTCTGAAGTAGGCAGAGCTGATCGTGATGAAGTCCATGGAGTTGCCGATGACGTCCATAAAGAGAAGTTTGGAATGTCGTCGAAGAAGAGTCGCAACGTCGACGAGCTGAAGTAGCAAAACTGGAGTGGATGGAGTACTGAGAAGTCAAAGACGTGGGAAGAGAAGTCAGCGTCAATCGTCGTATCGAGCAGGACGACGACGAGTGCGCTGTGGACGCTCAGAAGTATCCGGTTGTTACTGAAGATCTGCCTCAGATGGAGCAGGCTCGACTTCAATGGTCTCCTCAGTCGAGGGAGAAGGAAGAGGGTCAGTGGGCTGAGGAGGAGCAGTCAACTCAGCACGACGAGCACGGTCATAGGCACACACCAACATGCGAGCGTGCTGCAAGTGCTCGAGGGGCTCCCAAGTAGCCTCCTCATTAGGGTAACCCTTCCAACGTACGAGATACCCGACGTGAGGAGGGTTGTCTTCGGTGACTCGACGACCAATGATGTTTGAAACGAGGAACCCCTCGTGGCCGTTCACCATGATGGGTGGAGGGCGCTCGTATGGTCGTCCAACGAAACGCTCAGATGGTCTGCTGTAGGGACGCAGTAAGGAGACATGGTAGACACCGTGCAAACGAGTCTGGCGTAGGTAGTTGGGCAACTTCACACGAAAACTGACCGGGCTAGATATCGTATCAGAACCGATGGTCTGGAGAATGCGGCATGGCCCAAAAAAGCGACGCCGGAACTTGCGAAGCATGTCCGCTTCGAGCTGTAAATGGCGGGCATCGACAAACACATGATCACCAACTTTGAATGGATGATCCATCCTCGATCGGTTCGCACGTGTGGCCATGCAAGTCTGGGAAGCGGCTATGTGCTCGTGCGCGGTCATCGTGATCGACGTCATGTGTGCAACCCAATCATCCAGCGCGGGACAACTCGTGTCGGGGTGCATTTGTAACGATCAAAGGAAGTCCTCGGGAACATGAGGGTGATAGCCGAGGTCGTAATAGTAAGGCAACATCCCTATGGCTGGCGGGACGACGTGGTTGTAGGCTATCTCCGCGTGGGCAAGATGGAGATCCCACTATTGGTCGTCACGAACAATCTTTCAGAGAATATCTCCGAGAGTCCCGTTCGACGTGTTCGTGACCTCGGTCTGACCATCAGTCTGGGGATGGTAAGACGAGGAGAAGCAAAGCTGGGTGCCGTGCATCTCGTGCAACAGTCGTCAGAATCAGCTGGTAAAGCGAGGTTAACGGTCACATATGATGCTCAGAAGTAAGCCGTGGTCACGCAGGACTCGGTCAAACACGATGTCGACGACCTCACATGCACTGCTGGCATAGCGGCACGGAACAAAGCGTGCGCGGTTCGTAAAGAGGTCGACGACGACCAGGATAACATCATGACCGCGGGGGGTTGAAGACGAAGAGGACCGATAAGTCCATCGAGATGGACTGCAAACGACCCTTAGGGATAAGAAGAGGCTAGAGCAAACCATAAGGCAGGTGGTTCACACCGTTCACCTCTTGACAGGTGAGACACTCTGCGACGTAATCCTTCATAAAGTCATTGTGCTTTGGCCAGACGTACAGGCGGCTCGCACGGGTCAACGTCTTGTGGAAGCCCATATGACCGGCGACTGACTGGTCATCGAACTCTGCTACTGCCCGGACACGTAGCTGTCCAGTGAAAGGAATGCAAATACGAGGCTCTCTGGTCCCCTATGAACTGTGCCAGTACACAAGACCGTTGTCCCCGAGAGAGTAGTTCGGGACGGGCTTGCCACTCCGAAGGGTCGCATGGATGTCACGATAGTCGGGGCAGTGGTGGCACTAAGTGCGAAACTCGCCGGTCACCGGGTGGTGGACGGTGGTGACCGAGATGGCAACGAGTTGGATCTGCTCCAGATTATGGTCATGGCGCTGGGATAAGGCATCTGCGACCCGATTGGTCTCACCTTTGATGTGCTCAATGGTGAAACTAAACTCGGATAGGTCGTGCCACCAGCGAGCCTGTCGAGGAGTGAGCTTCGACTTTTTCAGAAAAGCCTGGACAACAAAGTTGTCCATGCGCACTGTGAATGGTGCCCCGTGCAGGTAGTGACGCAGTGCCGAGCGGCATAAACTACTGCGAGAACCTCGCGTTCATCAGCAGTGTAGTTTATCTCGGCGAGCAGGAGCTGACGACTATGAAACACCAGCGGCCGCGGTCACCGCGGGCACGACCGCGGTCTGTGGCCGCGGTTAAGACCACGGCGACCGTGGTCTGCTGCGACCTGCAGCGACCGAGGGAAGAGGGGGTTGGGGGTGGGGGTTTCGGATTGGGGTTCCGGAACCGCGACCCTACCCCCTCGAACAAGAAAAGTTTTTTTTTTCTTTTTTCGGGGGGGTCGTTTTTTGTGTGTGAAATAGATAAATAAATAAATAAATAAATAAATAAATCTTGATTGTTATTTGATTGATTGATTAATTGGTTGATTGATTGATTGATTGAGTGGTTGGTTGATTGATTGATTGATTGATTGATTGATTGATTGATTGATTGATTGATTGGTGGGGGA